>JAKSZT010035512.1:35736-86152 GCA_026826555.1 Tolypeutes matacus | reverse complement strand
AATTAATCAAGCACGTCCCGCTTTCCGGACTCCCCAGGTTAGCTGAAGCTCTGATGTTAGTCAGTGAGGAGTGCTAAAGATGGCGGATTCCTCCCCTTCTGGCGCCGAGCTCCAGCGTCACCAGATTGCTCAGTAAATCAGTTTGAGTGCACATTCGCGTCTGCTCTCAGCCTAATGGTGCTTCAGGTTGGTTTATCTGCTCCCCAAAGCTATGGGGCAGTGCAGGCAGCCAGATCAATGTCTAAAAATATAAAATACCCTTCCCTGTCTTCCAACCGAACCCTCCCTTTTTTGGGAAGTGTCCCTTCCTCCTGGCTGCGCAGCGGCCCGGTTCTTATCCCTGGGTGGCTAGGGAAATCAGCTGCATTTCCCGACCAAAATCCCCCCTCCGTTTCACTGGGTGCTGATTAGCTCATTTGCTCTGTTCACACAAGATCCAAGGGGCGCCAGGCAGCCAGATCCCCAGAAAATAAAACTTTTTCACCTCGCGGGTGGCTCCAAATGGCCGTTTTATTCTTTTTTTCCCTAACCGCGGGGCTCAGCTGCCTGTGCCAACCTCCACCAGCAGCCTATAAACTCACGAATCTCCACCGTTCGTTCCACGCCGCCGATCCACGCAGATAGATGTCCCAAGCTTCTCACTCCACACGTGCACAGCACAGACCCCCGGGCAGGACCCCGTCCACAATCCGCCTTGCTCTGGAGCTTGCAGTGTGCGCCCTCCTACACTAACGCCATCTACATCTTCTTTCTTGATTTGAATGCCTTTTATTTATTTTTCTTGCCTAAGTGCTCTAGCTAGAACGTCTAGCACAGTGCTGAATAACAGTGGTGACAGTGGTCATCCTTGTCTCATTACAGATTATAGAGGAAAAGCTACCAGTCTTTCACCATTGAGTATGATGTCATCTGTGTTTTTGAAAATATATGCCTTTTATCATGTTTAGGAAGATTCCTTCTATTCATATCTTTAGAAATGTTTTTATGAAGAAAGGATGAGTTTGTCAAATGTCTTTTCTGCATCTATTAAGATGATCCTGTTGTTTTTTTCCCTGTGATTTGTTAATATTAATTTTTTTTTTTTTTTTACCAGTAGGTACTGGGGATCGAACCCTTGTCTCTTCACGTGGTAGACAGACGCTGAACCTTTTGAGCCACATCCGTTTCCCTGTTAATATTAATTTAACATTAATTTATATTCTTGTGTTGAACTACCCTTCCATAATGGGATAAAACCACTTGCTCATGTGTATAACTTTTTAATATGCCATTGGATTTGGTTTTTAAGTATTTTGTTGAGGATTTTTGCATTTATATTCACTATAGACATTGGTCTGTAATTTTCTTTTCTTATAGTATCTTTACCTAGTTCTTATAAACTTCATTTTTACACTCTACGCCAGGCTTCTCTCTCCTGTCTTTTCCTTTCAGCCCGCAGAACTACCCTTAGTATTTCTCACAGGACAGGTCACTTGTTGAAAAACTCTCTCAGTTTCTGATTACCTGTGAATGTTTTAAACTCTCCCTCATTTTTGAAAGAAAGTTTTCTGGATAAAGAATTCTTAGCTGGCTGTTTTTCTCTTTCAGTACCTTAAATATATCATACTGCTGCCTCCATATCTCCATGGTTTCTGCTGAAAAATTGGCATTTAGTTTTATTGAGTGTTCCTTGTATGTGATAAATTGCTCTCCTCTTGCTGCTTTCAGAATTCTCTCTTTGGCTTTGGCATTATCATTCTGATTAGTATGTCTTGGAGTAGGTCTATTAAGATTTATTCTCCTTAGAATATGTTCCCCTTCTTGGGCATGTCTGTTTATGTTTTCATAAGAGTTGGGAAACTTTTGGCCATTATTTCCTCAAATACTCTTTCTGCCCCTTTTCCCTTCTCCCTCTGCAACATCCATGATGTGTGTTTGTGTGTTCCATGCTTTCATTCTATTCCCTGATACCTTCCTCAAATTTATTCATTTATTGCTCTATCTGTTCCTCTGTTCGTAAGATTTTAGGTATCCTGTCCTCTAGATTGCTCATTCTTTTCCTCAGTATGTCAAAATATGCTTTTGTATGCCTCTAGTGTATTTTTAATCTCATCTATTGTGGCTTTGGTTCCCATTCATCCTGCTATTTTTTTGCATGCTTCCAAATTCTTTTTTGTGCTCACTCAGTCTTATTAATATCCTTTTTCTCTTTATCCATGTTTCCTTCATCTCTTTGAGTTGATTTAGGAGTCTTGTTTGAATATATTTAAACAAATGTTCCAAATTCTGTGACTTTTCTGAGTTTTAACTTACTCAGACTGGGCCATATCTTTTTGTTTCTTACTATGGCTTGTAATTTTTTGCTGATGTCTAAGCATCTGATTATTTTGATGACACTACTCTGACGGTCAGTTTCTTTCTCTTGCCTAGATTGGGTATGTGTTAAGGCTCTTTTTTGACACTTGGTTCAACTTATTCTAGATCTTTAGAATTCCGCATGTTTAACTGATCTAAATTGGGTTAGGGAACTACTAAGGGGGCACAGACTAATTCCAAAGGGCCCTGAGGAAAGGGTTGGGAAAGATGCCAAAAATATCTCCCTTTCTTGACTCCCTGAAGTTGCACTTTCCTGGCCTGCAAAGCAGATGGCAATCTTCAGCAAGCTGTTCCCTGCAGCCCTAAGGAGGGAGTGTGTTTTTTTCAAATTAGGAACAATCATGGACAATTTTCTTACAGTTTAAAAAATTGCTTTTTGTATCTAAGGGCCAGTTTTAGATTTTTCCCACTCAAGTTCAGCATTGTCTTTTTAACCTCATTTCACAGGAATCTAGAATTCTTTGCTGTTTTCTATATAGCATTTCAATTTGATGAATTCTTTTCTATCTTTTTTCCTTTTCAGGCAGATTTCAAACTGCCGTATGATAATGCTGTGATACAAGGTAGTGAAGAAGATCCTTCATTCAGGCTTTAAAATGATGAATAAAATAAGAAACCTAGTAACAAATGGTCCACGGAAATAAGAATTAATTCTTATTTGCTTTTTATGCCTAAACAGAAACTGTCCCAATAATGAATGACATGCTACCTTCTATTTGTCTTTGTTGTCATGGTGTTGGTTCCTCTGCTTTAGAGTAGACATCCCAGCTGCCATGTACATGGCTGCCTGACACTCCCCTCTCTGCACATCCTCACAATCTAGCTGCAATATCTTGTTTGGGGTTGGTTGACAGTTACAGATCTTTGATCTTGACCTGGATGTCAGTGTCATTGGAGTGCAGTCAGTTGCCCTGCCTGCATAAAGGTGGTGCAACCTCATGCTTATCAGCTGTTTGAACCAATGGCCTTCCTTTGAGGGGAGCCTGAGGCCTGCCTACTGAAGTCTCAGTGCATCCATTTGACTTATCAGTCACCACAGCTGGACCTGCTCTCTGCCACTATACCTGAGAGCCCTCTGTGGCCCCAGCCTTGCTGTGAGTGTGTTTCCTTCACTTGGGACCTTTGATGTCACTGTATCCAGAAAGTCTCATATCACTTTGTTTCTCTAAAATTGACTGAAGTGTTTTTAGTGAGACATGAAAAATATAGAATGCCAACTTGGCTTACCCTTGCTCTTTGTTTTAATAAAAGCATCTTGTATTTTTATGGATCACTACAAAGGATGCTTTGAGGAGGAAAGGGTTTGAAGGCATCCTTTCTGCCCTTCCTGTTAATGCTCTTTGTGTGTTCCAGGAAAAGGGTTGACAGAAGGCAGGAGGAGGGTGAGGAAGGCCAGCATGCAGATATGGAATGGAAGATGGATCATCTGTTGGACTCAAGGTGTTCCTGGCTTTGCAGTTGTGTGTGTGAGCTAGAAGGGACTACCTGAAGCCTGATGGACAGGCCACTGAAGAGCACATACTGGCACTGGTGGAGGACTCCATAAAGAGTATCCAGAATGAATTTGTAGGTTCCTTCCTGGAGGCAGCAAGGTGGACCATGCCTCCCACAAGGAGGTGCCATTTCTCCCACAGTGAGGTGGACTACTTATCAAATGAGATGATTTCCCTAGCTATTGTGAAAAAAAACAACAACAACCATCTCAAACTTTAGAAAGGGTGCAGGTACAGGAGAGAGAACTTTTTCCCTGAACATGTGAGAATAAGTTGAGGATCAATGCCTCATCAACTTCAAATGCCTTAGTATGTATTTCTAAACACCAGCATATTTGCTGGCATAAACCAAGAACAGACGTCCAAATCAAGAGCTTAATATTGATGCATTACTATCCTCCAGTGTTCACACCCCACTGAGGTCTCACCATTTGCTCCAGGATGTCCTTTGTCACAGGGGATTCCAGTTCAGAAATATGTGTTGCTTTTTGTCTCCTTGAGGCAGTGTCAGTTCCTCCAGCTCACATGACCTGAGAAACTGACTTTTACCCCCCTGAGCCAGAAGAAGGGCTGCCCAACTGACAGAGCTCTTGCCTCCAATGATGGCAGCCTTTAGCCATCTGGGGGTACTTCCTCTTCATCAGCAGAGTGGAATCGAACCCAAAGTCACAGGGCCTGGAAGAAAAGCCTCCCACCTCATGGCCTGCAGGGAAAAGGTCCTGGGAGCAGGGTTCCTCTCTGATCAGGGAACTGGAACAGGGTGAGACACACAGCCATCCTTGCTACTTGGGAGACCCCCAGGCTAAGATGAGAAGCCCAGACCTCAGCCTGGCTGAGGAGGACTGGGCCCTGAGCTACGTGGCATATGCAATCCAAGAGGGCATTCTTGGAGCTGGGTGGTCAGGGTGGGCAGGAGGTAGTGGGAAATGGGCTTTATATCAAATGCACCCCATCTTGGTGGTAGGCTCAAGTTCATCTAGACTCTGTAAGTGTAGAATGGATACTAGAAAGTTTCCTCTGTTGCCTGGATTTCTCTTGGAGTTAAGATGCCTTTTCCTCCTCTTCCACTTCCCCTGAGAGCCATGGATGCAATGGTAACACATGAAAACTTCTGCTAAATCACCTATTTATTGTACACATAGACCCTGGCCAGCCCTTAAAGAGTGAGTGCTTCCTGAGTATGACATGTTCTCTTGGGGCCCATTTCTCTGTGGTCCCTGCCTTCAAATTCTTACTGTATCTTTGAAATTGTGCTTTGTAAGTGAAGTCTGATGCCAATGTGGCACACGCACTGGAGGTGGAGCCTCTCACGCGCAGCTCTGCCTCCTGCAGTCCGGTCTCCCTGGGCAAGTTTTGGCTTTCTGTGTCCCCATCTCCTGGTGCTCTGGCCCCACCTGGATGCCCTTGAGTGGAGGTTGGGGCTGGGCTGTGTAGAATGCAGTGTCTGTGGGGGGAGCCTGATGAACCAGTCCTAGCCCCAGCCTGGCAGGAACAGAGCATGCTTGGAGAATTTCCAAGTGGGGCAAGCCCCTTGCCCACTGCTGATTCAGATTCTGAGCATGTCCTAATATGGAGGAGGCCATTTCCCTAGACATTGCCCATTTGCCTTGGTTGGCATTAGTTAGCTTGGTGATGGGCAGATGCCTGTCCTGACTTCCCTGGCCCAGCCAGAGCGTGGCTTGTGGGTCTTTTGGATGTAATGAGGAGCCACAGCAGCTTTTGGCCATGTGCATACATGCTCCTAGTCAGGGGTGGGATGCTAGGGCCTGCGTGGTTCTGTACTCATGCCGTGTGTAGCCTAGTGCTTGAGGGAACACCAGATTAAATACCAAATAAAAAGTATCAAGGTAGATTGAGAGAGAGACTGCAGACAATGAAAAATGCATTATATTTTAGAAGGTTTAACATTATTTTGCCTGTCTTTTGAAAATGGGGCCACACACTTTTACTTTGCACTAGACCCCACCATCCTGCAGCCTGTCTTGCTGGTCAGTCCTGGAGTCCCATGCCTCCTGGCCAGGGAGCTGCAGACAGTAGCAACCTTGTAGTCTCCCTTCAAGAACACCATTGGGCTGTCCCAGTCCTGCACAGGCCTCCCCTCTACAGGAGCTCAAAGAAGCTCAAGTCCAGCCTCTTAGAATATGAACTCAGCCATACTGGGCCTGGCCTCAGCTGCTCTGAGTAGGGTTCCAGACCCTCAGACCTGCAAGGCCTCCTTTTTCTACTCCTTCCTGGGTGCCCATATATTCAGAAAAGTTCACCTGCAGCCAGGATGAAAAAAGCTTCAATACCTAGCACCTGTACCTCTCAGATTTCCTCCTGGCCAGCTCTTCCCAGGATTGCAGGTGTAATCACACCTTCTACCAGCACAGCCTGGAAGGGCTTGGATTTAGGGCTCTGTTTCAGGGGCTGCAGGCCATGTTGAGGGCAGCCCATGCCAAAGGGGAGGGTGAGTTGCCTGGGCCAACTGTTCCAGTTTCCCTTGGGGGTGGCCTTGTGCTCCTCAACTATCCTGAGTCCAGGTGCCATGGTATGACCTGTTCCTCAATGTGCTCATATCAGTGTCCCTCTGTTCCTGTGTTTCACCTTTCTAGTCTCACCTCCCATTAACTGGTGCATCCAAGTCCTTTTGTCTCAAGGTCTGCTCTTGGTGGCAAACTGAGACCCTCCTGACACCCTGGGTCTGTGCTGGGTGGGAATTGGGAACCAGCATCACACATTGTCAGAAGAGACCTCTGTGATAGCCCACTTTGTGTTCACTAACTAGACACTGAAGACCTGTGATAGAGCTCCTAGCCCAGTACTTAACCAGTGATCTTGTGTGATGGACTAAGGGCCTGAAGGCAGGTGAAGTGAGGTCAAGGGGGACAGCAGAGATTATGCAGAAGGAGAATAAGAATTAACCCCTTCCTGAAGCCTCACTGCACTGACAGCATTTAAACCAGGGTTCTTAACATTTTATGTTCCATGGACCCCCTTGTCAGTGAGGCGAAAACCACACTCCCCTTCTCAGAATGGAGTAAAATGAAGGAAATGCTAGATTTCAGTTAGAGGCCAGAGAAAATAAAGACAACAAGTTGATTTTTTTTCAATTCAAGCTCATGGAACACATA
Organism: Tolypeutes matacus; assembly: GCA_026826555.1. NCBI lineage: Eukaryota > Metazoa > Chordata > Mammalia > Cingulata > Chlamyphoridae > Tolypeutes > Tolypeutes matacus. Next base: position 79,191 of record JAKSZT010035512.1, on the reverse strand, counting down.
GAGGTTCCGTGGACCCCTGGTTAAGAACTCCTGATTTAAACACATGTTAGCATCCAGGGCTGCCTCTTCCAAATCACAAAAGAGAAGCCCAACCTTCTGATTCTTCATGAAATGAATTGTAAGGCAAAATTTGTATTGGAGTTTTAAAGTGTCCATATCCAGCAGGAGTATCTAGGGTCAGTCTCTACTTGTGCTGCTGCCTTCAGTTCCTCTATCCATGGAGGGTCCTGCAGAGACCAGGGTTTGGTTGCCTGGGGTCAAGGAGGAGGTGCCCTGGGTTAGTCCACAAAGGGGCGAGAGCTGGGGCCAGCTCTGCTGCCCCCAAACAGCTGTGTCTATAGGCAAACTGCATTGTCCCTTAGTCCTAAGTCTTCTCATCTATGAAATACATGTTACCCAGCAACCTGAGGTAACATCATTCCATGAGCCTTCCTGAGGGGAATTCTTTTCATTTCCCTAACAACAAAATATAGAGAAAGAAGCTGCAGTGGAAATTGATATTTTTCTCAGCGCTAGTTACTCTCTTGGGTTTGAAAAAAACTTACGTATTAAAAAAACAAAAGTGTCATTTTACCAAATTCCACCACCCATGGGTAATATTATAATTCCAGGGATTTTTTATTTTATTTTAATGTGCCCTGTACCCATTTTCTCTGTCATTATTTTCCTTTACTCATTCTTTAACTAATATTTCTCATTTATATGTTATTCTTGGTTATAAAATACAGGAAGAATTAAACAGATCTTTCCTATTGGAGTTGGCATCCCTGTTGGGGAGGCAGGCAGTAAATAAGGAAAGTCAGCTGAAATGGAGAAAAGCAAAAGAAAGAAAGATGATGGAAAGTGATGTGTGTGTGTGAAATTGTAGGAAGGTGGCCAGGGAAGCTTTCCTGAAAATGCATAGTTTGAGCCAATGCTGGGCCACACCTTGCTGAGGGCCTCACTTGCTTTTCCTCTGACTGGATAACTAGACTTTTACAGAGTGTTCCTAGCAGGTTCCAGGGAGAACAAGGAACTGCATGCATGGAGCAGGGGTTATAAGGGAATCTGAATCTGTGGGGATTTGTAGATAACAGTGGGAACTAACTTTGACTTTGGCTTTGAGAAAGGGTGTAAAAGTTTGATATTTTTGTGGATTCCAGAAAAGACCATGTTCTTAAATCTAATCTTTTCCTGTATATGTGGGACACTTTGAATTAAATTCAGTTGGGGGCCTTTGATTGGGTTGCTTCTGTGAGGTGTGACCAAGGGTGTATCTTGGTCCTCTTGCTGGAGTTCTTTATAAATGGAGGATCAAAAAAAAAAAAAAAAAAAACAGCAGACAAAGAGAAAATCCTGCAGACAGAGACACGCAGTAAAAGGCAGAGACAGAGAGAATCCAAGATGCTGAATGAGAGGTTCCAGAGACCAGAGGCAGGATTCAGCTGAACCAGAGTCTTGCCTTAGAAGGAAGCCCCCCAAGAGGCTCAAAGAGTGGAGGACAAGAGGAATTCAGAATCACAAGCAACTGACCTTTGGTAAGAGAGCATCACTAATTTGGACAATTTCACAGCTTCTGAACTGTAGGCCTTTAACCTAATAAATTCCCATTATAAAATCCAATCTACTTCTGGTATACTGCTCCCAGCAGCTTTCAGCAAAATAAGATATGGGGTACATTTTAGAGGGTTTTATGCGGTGGCCTAACATGATCAGACTTTTGTTTACAGAGTCCTCAAGCTGCTGGTTTGGAATGAACTGAAAAGGGCCAGGGTGAGACAGAGAGCCCTATCTACATGATCAGATCTAGTTTAAGCCTGGGCAGCATGATCAACTCTAGATTAAGCAACACCTGCATGATCAGCTCTAATGTAAACCCTGCCTGTATGTCAGCTCTAGATTAAGTCCTGCCTCCATGGTCAGCTCTAGCTTAAGCCCTGCCTGCAGGCTCAGCTCAACTTTCAGTCTTGTCTGCATAGTCAGCAATAGTCATCTAACTGTATGTATGTATGATGTATGTATGTATGCATGCATGTATATGTTTTTGTTTCAGCATGGACTTACAATTTCCTATTTAATTCAATGGGTTATAATCTGTTAAAACCATTGCTTATTTTAATGCTTCAATAGGTTATAATATATTAAAACCATTACTTATTCTAATGCTCCAATTTTCCTTGATCTGGCCAATGGGGGCCCCATGAGCTGATATCTTTTTCCCTTTTAATGGATCCCCTTGATTCTTTGAGCCCTTCCTTAACTTTTAGCAACACCATGCTGTAACATCATGTTTTACTTTTCCTGCCACAGCCCTGTAATCAGTCATTTCTCCAAGGAGCCCTAGTTTCTTTTAGTGGAGAATTGTGTTACACCAAAATCTGCATGTTGTGGTTGCTTCTTGATACTGGCTGGTGATGGTACCCAGGTCCTCCAAAGAGAATGGCAGTGGGGCATAGGCAGCCTGAAGGAGAAGCTTGGGGAGTCTGGGTCTGGCCAGCATGTCTGACCCTGTGGCCTGCATGAGGATGTGCTTGAGATAGTCCTTGCAGGATTGCATGTGGTGACCCCAAGAGGGTCTTCTTTTGCTTTTTATTTTGAAATACTTTCAATCTTACAAGATAGTTATAAAAATAATAAAAAACCACAAAGAGATACATCCTGCATGTGGATACCAAGATCTACCAACTTTTAACATTTTACCACATTTACTGTATAATTCTGTCATCTATATATTTTGTCTATTTTCTAAACATCTCAGAGTAGGTTGTATTAATTCCCAAGTTGATTTCACTGAGTGAAGGCCTGAAGAACAGCTCACAGCCTGGGGAGCTTCTTCTATGTGTGTGTATATGTGTGTATGTGTGTATGTGTGGTTAGGAGGTTAGTGCACTGGGTCAGTGCCTCACATCATTGTGAGATGTTGCCTCAGAGACTCACAATCCCACCTGAATCCCCCATTGTAATTCTACCAACACCTGCCCAATCTCTAGCAGCCAGTCACACACACACACTTTAACAAACCAGACCAAACCATGTCAAAACTAAACAAAACTAGAAAGAAATCACACACAGCAACACAGGGAAAAAAACCCTGGGACACATTCACAAAGAGTCATGTATGAGAGCCATTAGAAGCTGTCCATCCATGGAAGCAATTTGTAAGAATGAAATACATGAAGTACAGTAAAAATATTCTCATGAACATACTTTAGACTTATAGGTAAGTGTAAAGATACATTAAAAATTGTGTGCTCTTGCAACGCCTCACTGAGGTGCCATGATACTTAAAAGATTGTGTGCTCTTCAATATCCTTTGCTCTCCTTTGCTGCTCCTTGCCCTTAAGTGATTATCTTACCTAATCCTAGTCATTAGTAGTCATTTGTACAATATTAATATTATAGCCCTTTTTAGAAATTCAGCAATTTCCCATGAATATCCTTTTCTGATCCAGGCTCTGCTTTGGATGAACTATTATTTCAGAGGATCTATTTCAGCCTTTAAATTTTCTCTATCTTTCCTTGTCTTTCAATACCTTCATGTGTGTTTTTATTTTGAGAATCCTAGAAGAAAATTCTTCCAATTAACCCATGCAAAAATTTTTTGTTAACATCCAAGTTATTCTTTACTCATCAACATAGATGGACACATGCTATTGTCATATACTTCTCTGTGTAATGAATGAATTCTTGCATCAATGACAGATCCTCTTGCTGTAGGATTTCCACACCATAAGCTGTATCCATTCTCTGTTACTCGACCATTCCATTCATGGTGTCAAGTGATTTAATCTACACACTGGCAATTCTCTTTTTCATTTTTGAAGGATATAAAGTTCTACGCTTTTTGTCCTACCAGTGCTTTCTTTTCCAGATTTCACTGCTTTTTTTTTAAAGATAAAACACAGGCCTCAGTGTAATTGTAGCTCCTTTGAACATGTTTTTTTTCCTTTGAATATGAACTTTGTGGGGTTTTTTTGCCTCTGAGCTTCTAAGTTATAATCTTTGGCTTTCTTCTGATTTCTTCTTCTCATCCTAAGGATAAATTTTAGGCCCATGGAGTGCTAAGTTCTCCTTGAAATATGGTTTGAAGAAATTTGTAACCTTTTATCCTCCAAATATTGCCCCTGATACTTTCTCTTATTTCTTACTTTTTCCCAATTCCACATGAGTTCAGTTGGATTACTATACACCTCCTACTTTCTCTAGCTTTTCATTTGTTTCTATCTGTTTTTCATATACTGTCTTGGAGCTGATGTCTTATATCTCATTCTGCCAATTCTTTCCAACTCTGTGTCTTATCTGGTTTTAAAACTAAACTAAAAGAAACATTTAGTTCATTTTCTGTAGATGATTTTTAAATATATATATATATATATTTATTTTTAAGGAAGCTTTAGAGTACATAAATGTTATATCAAAAATATAGGGGAGGTGGGAAGATGATGTCAAATTAGGCAGACAAGGCCCATGCTCTCTCACAAAAATATCAGAAAAGTGCCAAAAGCTGCCGAGGGACATGCTTTGGGGGTCAGAAGACCAAAACAGTGTTTCACAACTCCCAGGAGGGTGAGGGACAGAAAGATGAAGAATCTGAAAAAACAAACTGTGAGTTACTAAACCTTCTAGCTGCTGGAATAACCCTCCTCTCCCAAACCTAAGATATTAGCGGAGGTTAAAACCCCTGGCTCATTGCAGCTGACTGACAGGGAGTCAATATCATCCTCCCTGACAGCTAATACAAGGGAAAAGGAAGGAGGAGTCAGGGGGGTTTTCTTGAGTGAATTCAGCCAGGAGAGCTGGCTTGACTCTCAGCTCCTGCCACAACAAAACAAAGGAAAATCAAGAGAGATTACACTAACATGGAAAGGTGCAACAATGAGGGCTATCTGCTGGCAGGTCTAGAAATGGCATGGACAAAAACTGCTTTTAGGGCTTTTTTTACCTCACCCCTGGGAGAAAAGCCCTATTAGTGAGGTCTTGGTATGATTTTGATAACTTATACTGGGCAACATTTAAGCCTTAGGATAAGTTGAACCAAATATAAAAGAAAAGCTGTGAAAAAATAATAATATGTGAAAGAGAGGAATTGGCCATCAGAGTAACTTCACCAACATATTCAGATACTTAGACATCAACAAATATTTACAAGCCATACTAGGAAACAGGAAGAGATGGCCCAGTCAAAGCAACAAATCAAATATCCTGAAGAGAAACAGGACTTAAGAAAATTTAAAAAATGACAATCATGAAACTCTCCTAAATCAACTTAAAGAATTGAAATAAAATATGATTAAAAAGATAAAGGACATTAAGAAGACATGGGGTGAGCATAATGAAAAAAATTTAAGTCTGCAAAGAAAAGTAATAGACCTTATAGGAATGAAAGATACAATGGATAAGATAACAAAATACATTAGAGGCACATAAAAGCAGATATGAATTGCTTTATAACAGAACTAGTGATCTGGAGACAGATCAGCTGAACTGGCAAAGACATGAAAACAGAAAGAGAAGAGAATGGATAAAATGGAACAGGGTTTCAGGGAATTGGATGACAACACAAAATCGTATGCATTATCAGTGTCCCAGAAGGAGTAGAAAATGAAGGGGAAGAAAGAATATTTGAGGAAATAAAGACTGAAAACTTCCCTTTCTCTATGAAAGACATAAATATCAATATCCAAGAAGGACAATACACCCCAAACAAAATAATTCATAATAAACCTACATGGAGACACCTACTATGCAGAATGATAAATATCAGAGATGAAGAAAGCATTCTGAAAGCAGTAAGAGAAAAGCAAGGCATCACATACAAGGGAAACTCAGTAAGATTAAGTGCTGACCTGTCATGAGAAACCATGGAGGAGATAAGAAAGTAATATGATTTATTTAAGGTATTGAAAGAGAGAAACTATCAGCCAAGAATTCTGTATACAGCAGTTCAGATTCTTCACAGACAAATAAAAACTGATAGAATGTTTCCAAAAGACCAATTACAAGAGATACTAAAGGGAGTGCTGCAGCCTGAAAGGAAAAACAAGGGTGAGAGGCTTGCAGAAGAGTGTAGAAATAAAGGTTATTAGAAAGGATAAAATAAAGGGTAAGAAATAGACAATAGTATGATAAGACAACAGAAAGCCAAAGGTGAAAATGGATGAAGTAAGTAATGCATTTACCATAATAACATTGAATGTTATGGCTTGAACTCCCCAATCAAAAGGCATAGACTTATAGAATGGATAAAAATATATGAACCATCTATATATTCTCTACAAGAGACTCACCTCAGATGTAAGGATACAATCACGTTAAAAGCGAAAGGTTGGATAAAGTTATTCTACACAAATAGTAAACACAAAATGTAGTAGCGATACTAATATTGGTCAAGATGAATTTTAATTGCAAAAGTGTTATAAGGGATGAAGAAGATAATTATATATTAATAAAAGGAGCAATTCAACAACAAGAAACAACTCTACTAAATATTTATGCATTTTACCTCAGTTGTCCCAAGATACATGAGGAACACACTGGCAAAACTGAAGGGAGAAATATATGTCTCTAAAATAATAGTTGGAGACTTCAATACACCACTCTCAGTATTGGATAGAACATCTGTATAGAGGATAAATAAAAAACAAAACAAAACAGAGAGCTTGAATAATATGATAAATGAACTAGACCTAACAGACATCTATAGAGCATTGCACTCCAAAACAACAGGATACATACTCTTTTCAAGTGCTCATGGGTCCTTCTACAAGATATACCATATGTTGGCTCAAAAGAAAAGCCTCAATAAATTTAAAAAGATTGAAATAAAAAAAAAAAACAAAACTTCTTCTCATCATGACAAAATGAAGCTAGAAATCAATAATGGACAGAAAAAGGAAAAAATTCATAAAAATGTGGATATTAAACAACACACTCTCAAATTATCAGTGGGTTAAAGAAGAAATTGCAAGAGAACTCAGCAAATATCTCAAGATGAATGAAAATTAGAATACAGCATATCAAAACCAGTGCAACACTGCAAAGGCAGTCCTGGGAGGGAAATTTTTTTAAAAATTTATATCTCTATATATTAATATATATAGATACAAATTTGTATATATATATATTACAAGATGCTTAGATTATATAAATGTTACACAAAAATTACAGGGATTCCAATGTTCCCCACCTCCCACACCTCCCATAACATCCCACATAAACATCTTTCATTAATGTGGTTCATCACCTGCAATGGATATACACATCCTGGGGCTTTGCCACTAAGCATGGACCATAGTTCACATTGTAGACCCTACTATCTCCCACACAGTTCTGCATGTTATATGCTGATGTAAAATGCCCTATATCTGTTGTTGTAATGTTACTCAGGATAATTCCCAAGTCCTGAAAAAGCACCTGTATTACAACTGCTTTTCCCTTCCCTGCCCCAAAAGCATCCAGTGGCCACTGGCTCCACCACACTGTTGTAATTTCTTCCATTGCTTGAATCACATTATGGCTACAACAGAATACCATTAAGTCCACTCTAGCCTATAGCTCTTCCCCCAATCCTGAGGAGGTTTGGATGGTGATGTCCACTCCACCTCCAAGTGAGAGGGGGCTTATAGCCCATGGATATGGTGGATGGGATTATCCTGCCTGCAGCTGCATGCTCTCTCCATTCCCTGGGATGGCCGTTGTCCATTATCGTCTCCTCACCAGGTGACTTGGGTGAGTCCATTGAGCTGTAGGAGTAGGAGTTGCAGCTCCACCAAGATTCCAGGCACAGCTGGCACATGGGCAGGACCGAGGCTCCAGTCTCTGGAAGTACACCTACAAACTCCAGCATCACATATAGGTTTGAATAGAAGGGACTGATGGACCATGTTCAGGGAGGACTTATTTGAGTCCAACTCTATCACTGTCAGGAACACAGATTCCAAAGTATAGCCCACTGATAAGGCATCAATCTCTGGAGCTATCTCTCCTTATATAGGGCCTGGGTGACTGCAGAGGCCTCAGGAGCCCCTCTGTGTGGGGTGATATCCACTTTGGTGTTCTATGAGATCCTACTGAGGTGTGCATAAGCATTACCTCTGGGATGACCTCCCGACTCTCTTTGAAGTCTCTTAGCTACACGAACTCATTTCTCTTTACTTTTCCCCCCTTTTATTCAAGGTATTTTTCCAGTCATATTGCCAGTTGGCACTTGGTAGTAATCCCTCGTTGCCAGGGAGGCTCATCCCCAGGAGTCATGTCCCACACTGGGGGGAAGGTAATGTATTCATATAGTGAATTTGGCTTAGAGAGAGGCCACATTTGAGCAACAAGGAGGCTCTCAGGTGGCAACCCTTAGGCACCCCATAACAGTAGGCTGAGTTTCAATTACAAGAGCAAAGACTCGTAAGGCTAGTCATCAATAACAAGAACCCATCAGTGGACCCTCCTCCTTTGTCAGACACTGCCCCTGCACTCGGGGAACTGTTGCTCTTCCTTTGGAGAATGTGGCAGAGCTCTCCTGGCTGGGAATACAGTATTACATCATTAATTGAATAATTGTCTACCCACTGTGACCATGCCCCACCTCTTGATCATTTGAACAAATTTATATATCTTTCATGTATATTTAGGTGAACTTCCTCCCATGAAACCCCCATCCCAGACACCCCCCACCAATGATCCTGTCCTGCCCCCTCTGTAACCCTTCTGTGATCCAAACCTTCCTTGAAGATGAAGCCCATATAATAGATAAATACAATTAATAGGAAAATGAAATAATAAAGATAAGTTTAAATATAAGAGATAAAATACATGGTAATTTTAAAACAAACTAGAAATAAAATAAAATTAAAGGATTGGGATATTCAATAAATGAGAAAAAATTAAAAAATATATATTTTTTACATTTTTCCTTTTATCACTGTATTATTGGGTGTCCAGTCTGTACTATGGCACCTGCCCCCTCTCATTCCCCAGTGTCTCCCAAATTTTCATTTAATTTTCAAAGAAGTTTTAGGTCGCAGCAAAGTCACACACAGAAAACTAGAGACTCCCATAAACCCAACCTCCTTCCCCTCTCCTCATCCCATATTAAAACCTTTTTTATGTGGATGGTAGCATTGTTATAACTGTTATACAGATAGTGAAGCATAGCTACTAAACATTGCCAATGGTTTACAGTATAGTTTGCAATTTAGACAGTACAATTTAATAATTTTTGATGATATTTACCATGTCCTGTGTTCATTATTGTAAGGTAATGAAAAGCGTTTCTCATGACCACTAAATACCCCCTGTTTGATCTTTTCTGTTCCTTCATCCCCATCCCCCTGGGGCACATAACACTCCCCTGTCTTGACTCATTGGATGACAAGATTCATAGTTACATGCAACAAGACGTCTTGACATGCTGATTATCCTCTCCTATTAGGATCCACCTTTGTGCCTAAGAGACACCCACCTGTCTGTTTCTGGGTGAATCGGTCCTCCCAAAGATGGGGATCCATCTTCTTCCCTCTCACCATGTAGGTCTTCACTCCCTGACACAACACCTTATGACAGGATGAACACTCACACATTCCCCAGAAGCTTACTCCAGATGCACCCCTTCCTGAATGGCCCCCAAACCTACACCCTAAACCAGTGACACTACCTTGTCATACTGCCATAAGAGCATTCCCACTCCTGCACTTTCAACATCATACCCACAAATCCCATGTTCACCTAGTCCCCCTCTGGGAGGGAAATTTATAGCCTTCAATGTTAACATTAAAAAAGAAGAAAGAGCTAAAATTGAAGATCTAACTGCATACTTGGAAGAAATAGAAAAAGAACAGCAAACTAATCCCAAACCAAGCAGAAGGAAAGAAATAGTAAAATCAGAGCAGAAATAAATGAAATCAAGATCATCAAGAACAACAACAAAAACAAAAAAGAGAATCAACAAAACCAAAAGTTGGTGCTTTGAAACAATCAACAAAATCAAATTTGTCAGCTAGGCTGACAAAGAAAAAAGAGGGAAGACAAAAATAAAATCACTGACCCCACATAAATAAGGATGATCATAAGAGAATACCATGAACAACTGTATGCCAAAAAACTAGAAATTGTAGACAAGATGGACAAATTCCTAGAAATACAAGAATGACCTATGTTGACCCTAGGAGACATAAAAGACTTCAACAAACAAATAAAAAATTCAGAGATTGAAACAGTCATTAAAAACTCCTGTGATGAGAAGCCCAGAACTAGAAGACTTCACAGGTGAATTCTACCAATCATTCAAAGATGATCTAATACAAATCTTGCTCAAGCTCTTACAAAAAATTAATCATGAAAAAACACTACCTAAGTCATTCTTTGAAGCCAGCATCACCCTAATAATAAAATCAGTTAAAGATACTACAAAAAAAGAATGTTACAGATTGATATCTGGAATGAATATAAATGCAAAAATCCTCAACAAAATACTTGCAGACAGAATCCAAAAGCACATTAAATGAATTATACACCAGGATTAAGTGGGTTTTATCCAAGGTAAGCAAGGGTGTTTCAACACAAGAAAATCAGTTAGTGTAATAAACCACATTGAGATTTGAAGAAGAAAAATCACACAATCTTCTCGACTGTTGCAAAAAAGGCATTTGAAAAAATACAACACACTTTCTTTATAAAAACACTCCAAAATATAGGAATTGAAGGAAGTTTTCTCAATATGTTAAGTGCATATATGAAAAACCTACAGCTACCTTTTCACTTAACCATAAAAGTCTGATAGCTTTCCTGCTGAGATCAGAAACAAGATAAGGATGTCCACTGTCACCATTATCACTTAATATTGTGCTAGAAGTTCTAGCTACAACAATTAGGTTGGACATAGAAATAAAAGGCGCCCAAATAGTAAAGGAAGAAGTAAAACTTTCACTATTCATTTTTGGCCTTATCCTCTATCTGGAAAATCTGGAAAAATCCACACCAAAGCTACTAGAATTAATAGACAAGTTCAGCAAAGTGATGGAATACAAGATTAATACAGAACAATCAATAGCATTTTGATACACGACTGATGTGCAATTTGAGGAAGAAATAAAACTCCATTTTTTATAGCGACTAAAACAAGCAAATATTTAGGAAAAACCTTAACCTAGGAAAAAAAGAACCTGTATTCAGAAAACTGCAAAACATTAGTAAAAAAATCTGAAGACTTAAGTAAATGGAAAGACATTCCTTGTTCATGGATTGGAAGACTAAATATCATTAAGATGTCAATGTACTAAAACTGATTTACAGATTCAAAGCAATCCCAATAAAAATTGCAAATGTCTTCTTTGCAGAAATGGAAACAAAACAAAACAATTATTAAATTTATTTGGAAGGGTAACAAGCCCAGAATAGCTAAAAATGCCTTTAAATGGGGAAAGAAGTTGGAAGACTCACTTCCAGATATTAAAACATATTACTTAGCCACAGTGGTAAAAATAACAGCATGGTACTGGCATAAGGAAAGATAGATTGACCAATAGAGCTAAGTTAAGAACTCAGAAATTGACCCTCACATCTACAGTCAAATGATTTTTGACAAGGCTGTTAAGCCCACCCAGCTGGCCTACAACAATCTAATCAACAAATGGTGTTGGGAGAACTTCATAACCACATCCAAAAGAAAGAAGACCCCTATATCACACCTGATACAAAAAGTAACACAAAATGGATAAAGGACCTTAATATAAATACAAGAACCATAAAACTCCTAGCAGGAAATGTAAGAAAACATCTTTACGATCTTATGGTAGGTGGTAGTTTCTTAATCCTTCTCCCCAAAGCAGGAGCAACAAAAGAAAAAAACAGATAAACATGACCTCCTCAAAATTCAACACTTTTACACCTCAAAGGACTTTGTCAAAAGGGTGAAAATGCAGCCGACTCAATGGGAGAAAATAGTTGGCAATCACATATGTGGTAAGGGTTTAATATCCAGGATATATAAAGAGATGTTACAACTCAACAATAAAAAGACAAACGATCCAATTAAAAAATGAGCAAAAAATCTGAAAAGACAACAGTCTTTCAAAAGGCAAAGAAACACATGAAAAAATGTTCAACATCACTAGCAATTAGGGAAATGCAAATCAAAACTACAATGAGATTTCATTTCACACCAATTAGACTGGCCTTTATTAGAAACTCAGAAAACTGTAAATGCTGGAGAGGATGTGAAGAGATAGGAGCACTTATTCACTGTTGGTGGGAATGTAGAATGGTACAGCCACTTTGGAGAACTGTTTGTCTGTTCCTAAGGAAGTTGAATATAAACTTGCCATGGGACCTGGCAATACCATTTTTAGGTATATACCCATCAGAACTGAGAGCAGTGACACAAATAGACATCTGCACACTGATGTTCATAGCAGTGTTATTCATGATGGCCAAAAGTTGAAAACAACTTAGTTGTCTATCAGCTGATGAATGGATAAACAAATTGTGCAGTATAGACATGACATAGTATTATGCAGTGGTAAGAAAAAATGAACTCATGAAACATATGACAACATGGATGAACCTGGAGGACATCATGTTGAGTGAAGCAAGCCAGACACAAAAGAGCAGATACTGTATGATTGCCCTTTTATGAACTAAATATATTAAGTGAAATACAAATTTGGGTAGAATTGCATATATAAGACCATTTTTCTTTGAAGCTGAACAAATGTAAGTTAATGCTATAAAATTATATATATATACTAAGTGAAGGAGACCAGCACAGTGTACTACAAATCTTATGATTTCATTTATATAAAAGGTAAATAAAAACAATTTTTAAATATGAAATTAGATTAGTGGTTATGTAGGTCTGAGGAAGGAATTCTAAGGGGTGTGGAGTCTTTCTTCTTGGAGTAATGAAATTGTTCTAAAATTTTTGAGATGATGAATATACAATACTGTGATTATAATAAGAGCCATTGATTATACACTTTGGATAGGTCATATGGTATATGAATATATCTCAATAAACCTGCTTAAGACTCAAATAAATAATTGTGCAAGAACTGCCAGAAACAGCAGCTATGTACAGCAGGGGAAACAGAGAGAATGAGAAGTAAGGGATTTTCTTGTTTCTCTATTATTATCTGTTTTATTTATTTATTATTATTATTGAAATAATGAAAATGCTCTAATAGTGATTGAAGCGATGAACACACAACAATGTGATTATACCAAATACTATTTATTGTACACTTTGGATGAATTTTATGCTTTATTAGTATGTATCAATAAAGTTGATTTGTTAAAAAATATAGGGGATTCCTATCATCCCACCCTGTCCTCTCCCACACTTTCCCACATTAACATCTTTCATTAGTGTGGTATATTTGTTACAATTGATGAAAACATATTGAAGCATTGTTACTAACCAAGAACTGTAGTTTACATTATAGTTTACACTCTGCCCTGCACAATTTTATAGGCTTTGACAAAATGTATAAAAGTCTGCATACTTCACTGCAATGTCAGGCAGTATAATTCCAATGTCCTGAAACTGCCCCCATGTTACACCTATGCTTCCCTCTCCCTTCCCTCAGAACCTCTGGTGGCCACTGGCATTATAACAATGATATAGTTCTTCCATTGCTAGAATAATAAGTTTATAGTAGAATAATAATGTCTACTTTAGTCCATTGTTCATTCCCCAATCTTGAGGATTTGGGGATGGTGATGCCTACTCTATTTTTAACTGAGTTGGGGCTTAGATCCCATGGGGCAGATGGATGGAACTGTCTTGCTTGCAGTTGCAGACACTCTCTGTTCCTTGGGATGGTCATTGCCAATCATCATGTCCTTGTTAGTTGTCCTGGGTGAGTCCAGTGAACTGGAGAGTAGGTGTTGCAGCTCTGCTGAGAGTCAGGGCTCATGAATAGAACAAAGATTTAAGTCTCTGGGATGTATATTTAATGAGTATACTGCTAATTATAGGTTCAAATAAAAGAGGCAGAAGAGCCATGTGCAGGGAAACTATAAGTGAGTCTATCTCTGTTACATTGGGGAGCATAAATTCTACTGACAGTGTGCTGAATTCCTGAGCTTTTCTGCCCTGCTTATAGTGTCTAGATGTCTCTAGAGCCCTCTGGAGCTCTGCTGTTTTAGGCTTTGTTTACTGAGGCAGTCAATGTGATCCACCTGAGATGTGCATAAGCCTAACTTCTGGAATGACCTCCCGACTCACATTCATAAAAACACATTTGTATTTAATATTTACCCCTAATCATGAAAATTCAATTTGGATCATTTTCCTTCTATAAGGGTCTCCATTTGCTGCTCAAAGTGAATGTTTTGATTTTATATCATTAACATATTAAGCATAATTATTTAGAGATACTATATGTAGCTTCTTTTTTTTTTTTTAAATTTATAGGCAAACGTATATAGAAACTTTATTATGAACCCTACTTCACATACGTTAGACAGAATGGCAATTACATTTAAAATTACCTCTTTTAAAAGTTTGTTGTGTTATAGATATGTTACCAAACTTCTAGAAGATAACATAAGAGATATTGTGTCCCATCTTTGGACAGACACAGTAACACCATTACTGAAACTGGTTCCCAGACCAATGTGTACCATCTGCTCTCTCATCTAAGGGAAGAAGGAAGTAATGAAGCAGGCATTGTTGATGCAGTAATTACTGGAATGTTGTTCATATTTTATTTGGTGATCAGATGATGATTGCTGCCCTTCTGCTCTGTTTGGACAGCTGCCACTCAAAGTACTGGCATCATACCCACTCATTCCAAAAGGCACCATAGGTGGTAATATAAGCCTCTTAATAAGGCACAGCACCTCAAATTCATAGGTGGTGTCCAACATTGGTCTATAATTGATCTCAGATAGTATGATCATATCATTCCCTGGAAATACAATTTTCTTGATACCACAATTAGTGACAGGATAAGAAAACTCGTAGTTAAACAGCAGCACCCTTGTTGCAGAACAGTTATTTACCAGATATATGTCACAAAATCTAACTTCTGTGTCATTAGCAAATGGCTTTCTTTTCATTCTGGCTACCAGCCAATCCTCAGTACACACTGAAGTCACTGCAGGTTCAAGCCCAGATCCAGATTTCCAAACCAACAAAGGAACGAGGAGGAAGAGAACCCCTGAGAACAGCGAGGCCTTCCTCATGCTGGATGCAAACACACAGCGCTCATGAGAAACAGGAAGTGGCAGCTTCTTTTTAATGTAACATCTTTTATTAAAAAGGTGGATGCTTGACAGAAGAATCATGAAAACAATACAGAAATGCCAAATACCCTCCTCTCATTACCTCATAACATTAGTGGGGTGCTTTTTTTTACAATTAATGGAAGAATACTATTATAATTGTTCTATTATCTATAGTTTGCAGTTTACATCAGTGTTCATTGTTTGTGTTGTATAGTCCTATGGTTTAAAAAATTATTGTACTAATATATAGACAACCTAAAATTTCCCATTTTTACCCCATTCAAATATATATTTCAATGAGTTTATTTGGGTTCATATTGTTTTACTGCCCTCACCACCTGTAGCAGCTTGATATTATTTATGAATTCTGAAAATAGATATTGGATTATCTAAACTGGTTTGTTCCTTTAGGCATATTAAATTATATTGGATTCAGAGGTTTCATTTTACTTGATTAAATAATGATTAGGGTTTTGATTGGGCCAAATTAGTAGTACATTGAGTCATGGCCCCCTTGGTGGGCAGGGACTCACAGAGAAACCACACGGCAGAGAAGGATGTTTGGAGTTTTTGAACTGGAGTCTGGGAAGTGAACACATAGAAGAACACAGAGAAATAGAGACAGCTCCACAGGCATGGCAGAGGCCCTGGGAAGAGAGATGAGCCATTTGCCTGATAATCTACAGCTGACCTTGTGGAGTGAAGCAAGCTTGAGCCCAGAGAGAAATAAACCCTGGGAGAGAGAAGAGACTTATGTCAGCCTACTGCTGATATTGGAAGAAGCTGGGACCACAGAACCTTCAGAGGAAGAGGGAGGCTGAACCCTTGCAGACATCACCCACCATCTTGCATCAACACATGGCAACAGACTTTGGTGAGGGAAGTAACTTTTGGTTTATGGCCTGGTAACTGTAAGCTTCTACCTCAAATAAATACCCTTTGTAAAACCCAACAGAATTCTGGTAATTTGCATCAGCATCTTTTTGGTTGACTAATACACCACCATTACCAAAGATTCCACCATTCCAAACAGAATTTCTGTGCCAATTAAATATTAAGTCCCCATTCTCTACCTCCACCCATTCCAAGTTAAACCATATTTTACTTTCTGACAGTATGCTTTTGCTTATTCTAATTATTTAATATCAGTGAGGTAATACAAATTTAGTCATTTTGTGATATGCTTATTTCACTCAACATGATATCTTCATGGTTGATACATAGAGTTGCATGTGACAGAACTTCATACCTTTTAAAGCTGAATAATATGTGATATATATATATATCACATTTTCTTTATCCATTCATCTGTTGATGGACAATTGGGATGTTTCAATCTTTTGGCTATAGTGATTTGTGCTGTTATCAACATAGGTGTGCAAATATCTGCTCAATCCCCTGCTTTCAATTCTTTTGGGACATACCTAGTTGATACCAAACCTAAGGATTGCCTGGTCATATGGTAGTTCTATATTTAACTTTCACAGGAATCAACAAACTATCTTCGAGTTTGGTCATTTTATACCTTCTTTGGTGAAATATCTAATCAATTATTTTACCCATTTTTAAATTGCATTGTTTTTGTTGATTTGTAGGATATTTTATATATTCTATTTTCTGGATATTCAATCCTATTGGATACGTGCTTTCCTAATATTTGCTCCCATTCTGGGGAGTGTATGTTTACTTCCATTATGAAATCCTTTGATACACAAAAGATTTTATTATTTATGTAGTCTCATTTATCTATTTTTTTCATTGTTGCTCACAGTTTTGGTATAAAGTCTAAGAAACCAGTGCCTAACAGAAGTTCCAGAAGATGCTTGTTTATGTTTTTTTCTAGGAATTTTATAGTTTTAGCTCTGATGTTTAGATTATTGATTCATTTCGCATTGATCTTTGAAAACGTGTGAAGTAGTAAACCGCTTAATTCTTCTGCACATGAATATTCAGTTTTCCCAGCACCATATGGTGAAGCAACTATTCTTTCCCCATTAAATTGACTTGGTACACTGTCAAATATCAGTTGGCCATAGATGTGAGGGTTTATTTCTGAACTCTCAGTTTGATGCCATTGGGCTATATGTCTGTCCTGGTGTTGGTACCATGATGTTTTGATGACTATGACTTTGTAAGTTTTAAAATAAGGAAGGGTAATACTTTCATATTCATTCTTCTTTCTCAGAATGGCTTTGACTCCTCGGGTTCCCATACCTTTCCATAGTAATTTGAAGATTGGCTTTTCCATTTCTGCAAAGAAGGGTTTGGGAATATTTGGAATTTTGTTGAATCTGTACATTTCTTTGGGTAGAATTGACATCTTACAATATTTATTCCTCCAATCTATGATCATGGATTGTCTTTTCATTTATTTATTTGTTGTCTGATGTCTTTTAGCAATGTTTTGTAGTTATCTATGTACAAGTCCTTTACATCCTTAAATTTATTCCTAGATATTTGATTCTCTTAGTTGCTACTGTGAATGGAATATTTTTCTTGATTTCCTCTTCTAATTATTCATTAGTAATATATAAAAACACTACTGATTTTTGGGTGTTGATCTTATACCATGCCACTTTGATGAATTTATTTAATTAGCTCTAGTACCTTTGTTGTGGATTATTCAGGAGTTGCTATATATAGGATCATGTCATCTGCAAATAGGGGTTTTACTTCTTCCTTTCTAATTGGGAAGCTTATCATTTTGTTCTTGCCTAGTTTCTCTGGCTAGAACTTCCAGTACAATGTGGTATAACAGTGATAAAGTGGGCACCCATGTTTGTTCCTGATATTAGAGGGAAACCCTTCAGTCTTTCACAATTGAGAATGATGTTAACTACTGTGAGCTTTTCACATGTGCCCTCTATCATTTTGAGGATCTTTCCTTCTATTCCAAGGTTTCTAAATCATATTTTTAAGAAGGGTGCTGTATTTTTTTAAATTCCTTTTCTTCATAAATTGAAATGATTTTGTTTTTTTCCCTTTGTTCTGTTAATGCAGCATATTACATTAATTTATTTTTTTGTTGTTGAATCACTCTTGCAAACCAGGGATAAATCCCACTTGATCATCATGTATAATTCATTTATTTATTTATTTATTTATTTTTTAAAGATTTTATTTATTTATTCATTTATCCCCCCCTTGCTGCTTGTGCTCGCTGGGTCAGCTAACCATGCCATGCGGGTGGGTTTGCCTTCACCAGGAGGCCCCGGGAACCGAACCCGAGGCCTCCCATATGGTAAACGGGAGCCCTACTGATTGAGCCACAGCCGCTTCCCATGTGTATAATTCATTTAATGTCCTCTTGGTTTTGGTTTTCTAATATTTTGTTGAGGTTTCATAAGTGATATTGATCTGTAATTTTCTTTTTTTGTTGTATCTTAATCTGGCTTTTTAATATTAGGGTGATGTTCTCATAAAATGAGTTGGGGAGTGGCCACTCCTCTTCAGGTTTTAAGCAGGATTGGTGTTAATTCTTTGAGTGTTTGGTAAAATTCACCACTGAAGCCATCTGGTCTTGGATTATCTTTGTTGGAAGTTTTTGATTATTGATCTAATGTCTTGACAAGTTATTGCTTCCTTGAGATCTTCTTTTCTCTTGAGTCTCTACAGGTACTTTGTGCATTTCTAAGAATTTGTGCTTTTCGTCTAGGTTAACTAATTTGTTGGTATACATTTGTTCATAGTATTCTCTTATAATTCATTTTTATTTCTATGAGATAAGTAGTAAAATCCCCTCTTTCATTTATAATTTTGGTTATATATGTCCTCTCATTTTTTCCTTTATCAGCCTAGCTAAAGTTTTGTCCCTTTTATTCAACCTTTCAAAGAACCAGTTTTGTTTTTGTTAATTCTCTTTATTGTTTTAAGTTCTCTATTTCAATTATCTCTGCCCTAATGTTTTTATTTCTGTCCTTCTTGCACTTTGAATTTAATGTGTTCTTTACCTTCATCCTCCAGTTGTAAGGTTAGGTCTCTGATCTGAGATCTTCCTTCTTTTTTAAAGGCAGCATTTACAGCTATAATTTTCCTTCTCAGCACTGCCTTTTCTGCACTCCATAATGCATATATTGGTATGCCTGATACTGTCCTACATCTCTTATGTTCTATTTGCTTTTTTATTCTTTTATTCCCTTTGTTCCTCAGCATGAATCATTTCAATTGTCTTGCCTTTGTGTTCACTGATTCTTTCTTCTGCAAGCTCCTATCTGTTGTTGATAGCTCTAGGGAATTTTTTTTTTCTTTTTTTGGTTTTACAGATTTATTTTCAAAGGGCAAACACTTAGACACTTTAAATAGAAATCCAACAGAATTACTCTGTCCAAGTCAGCAAGGATGGTTCTCATTTCCAGACACTCGTCAGTATCAACCTGAATCTTCTCTTTGAAGAAAGGTGGTCTGATATTTTATTCATATACATCCTTCTTATCTGCAATGTAATCTACAATTTCTTGTGGACACATTAACTTTTCTGCATCTATATCAGGAATTTCAAACCCCAATTCGTCCTCCATGGCCATGATAATCTCCACTTGGTCCAACTTTCTAAACCCAGGTCTTTCATAAAATGAGAATTTACTGAGAGCTTTTCTGGATCAGTTTTATCATAGAGTTTCAAGACGTAAAGAACACGGTCCTTAATTCCCTCTAACGTCAAAGGGGGCGCGTCACTATACTGGCGGCACAATTGTGTAACTTTACCTGGAACCTGCGCGAGCACCGAGACCGGCTGTGGAGTTACAAGCCTCGTCCGGATGCCTGCGGGGCACAAGGCAGTGCTGAGCTGCTGGGCCGCGGCCAGCGTAGGGGTCCGGGGCAGCGGCGTAAAAGCCACGGACAGCCGGCAGACACACGCGGAAAGGACGCGAGCCGCCATGGCTACCTAAGGAATTTTTTATTTCAGTTTTTTTGGTCTTCAACTCCAGGATTTCTGTTCAGTTCCTTTTTAAAATTTTTATCTCCTTATTGAGATTCTCATATTTTTCATTCACCATTTTCCTTATGTCTTTTTTAGTCCTTTTTCCTTCTTTCCTTGGTGTACTTGAACATATTGAAAACCATTTGTTTAAGTCTTTGTCTTTAGTCCTTATCTTTAGACCAAAAGATAAAGACTTGGTCATCTTCATTGACTGTTTCTTGATTTTTGACTTGTTTCTTTGGATGTGCCATCAGTTCCTGTTTCTTTGTTGGTCTTGTAATCTTTTGTTGCACAATGTACATTTTAATACTTTAAAGGTTAATTCTGGGATTTACTCCCTGATCTGTCTGTTCATTAAGTTTGTTTACAGGGAATGATATGGCAGAGATTTCCATGAGTGCCAAGATGTAACAAAATCAAATCAATGTAAAATGAATACATACATAAATAAAATGTCTTTGCAAATTATTCTGCTTAGAGTGCTGGTCTTCAGTGCTTAGCCCTTCTATCAAGAAGACTGCCTGAGGTAAATGTGAAGTAAAGGGTCCTTTCTGTCCTATCTGTGCCGTGTACAGCCTGCCTCGAGTCATGGGCCTGTGCTTTCTCATGGCCTTATGAATTTCCCTGCTTTCCTCTTCTCCCTCTGAAATAGACTCCCACCTTTCTGGGTCCTCCATTTTATGACTTAATGCTGGTAATCCTTTGCCCCAGGCTACATTGAATTAGCTGCTTCTTATACTGCCTTTGCTGTCAATAAACTGCTTCTTCCTTCAGGAAAAGTTCTTGGAGTTCAAGCCTGAAATGATTTTCATGGTTCATTCTTTTAGGCTGTCACCTAATAGATTGGTACCAACATACAGGGAACCCAATATGTATGTAGGGATTACTCTACTCCTTCCGGAACCAGCCAAAGACCTGTAATGGGTGCACAGACTGGTTCCACACCCCATCAGGGATAGGTGGGTGGAGGGTCTAGCAAATGTGCCATAACCTTTGCCTTCCAATTTTAAAGTTTGTGTTCTTGATTTGGTCATTGCTCAGTTACTGTTAAACGATAACTGTTTTCTAGAGTGTTGAGGAAGATGGCCCTGCCAGGTGTTTCCAATTGTTCAATGGTTCTGTGAGGGAATAGCACCCTTGAGTATCTTACTCTACCATGCACTAAAACAAAATGCAATGAACAGAGTATGATGATTAGTGAGTTTGCCAAAGGTACATGGAAGTTGGAGGTTGCACTGATGAAAAAAACCTCAAACATGGGAGTGGCCACAAACTAGAAATACTTGAGGGATATTGTTAGTGAAAGCAAGATAAGCCTTGACTAAACTGCTTCATTCTTCTCCTGTTCACTTATGTGATATCTATTTTGATTTCATTATTAGCACCATTTGAGAGGTGACAAAAGTATGCACAGTGAATTTATGTCAAATGCCTGAGAGCCCACAGGTAGTAAATACCTGAGTTGGGATTCAGAGACAGGTAGAATCCAATTCATGAGTTCAGACTCTTAATCAGCAAGCTAGACTGACCCCAATAATCCACACAGGGATTTCACCTGAAAGAAACTGATGAGCTCAAATCTCAAAGTAAAATTTATTCTTCTGCCCATATTTGGCTCTTATTTTCTCTAAGCTCTCAGCCTTGACCCAATCCTCTCTGTCCCTCAACACAGCCGAATTCCATGTGTGGCATTCTCTTAAAGCACATTTCTGGTCATTTCATGACAGAAACAAACAGCTCAGAGCTTGCTTCATTTCCAAACTCATGTATGAGGAGGACCCCAAAGATATCTGGTACCACATTCTATCTAGCCCTTATTTTTCCTCCACAGAATACTGTCCAGAGTAAAGGCATTACAAATTCTCTCCAGGAGGAAGCCAATGCTCCTCCATACAGAAAGTGCCAGATGCAAATAAGTGCAGTAGGGAGGAGGGAAAAGGCCCAAGCCTCTATGGCTCCCACCACTGCCTGGCAGGAAAAGCCGGATAAGACCACTGATAAGGCCATCCACACATGTAGAAGGAAATCACAAGATAAAGAGGAAATCATGAATGCCCTTGGAAAATAAGGAGGATGGTGGAGTGTCCTCTTTCTTCCTTGAGGAAATTATACTTCCCTAGAACATGGCTTTGAGGTAAGCAGCAGACATTCTTCCTTGCTCCTGTGACACTTCTGGAGAAATGCATAGCTGGTGAATGAGAAGGGCTTTAGGGTCTAGAGGCCTCTCTGTGAACCAGCCAAGACCTAGTTATTTTGTTGCACTCTCTTGGAAGGTCAGGGTCACTGTCAGCTGGGTCTACTAGACTCTCTCAGGGCTCACACACTTGGGAAAGAGTGTCATTTGGGAAAGCTCCTAGGAATGTACTTGGCCCTTGTCAGAGGAGAAAGACTCCATCCAACCAGTGCCAACCACACAGGTCTGGGATTGGATCCTTGCTGAGAAGACATCCTGAGAAATGCAGACACCTGGATAAATGCTCCATCTATTATTATTTCTTGCACTATTTTTTAGGTTTGTTTTCCATCTCTCCCATGAGCCTATGAGTTCAAGAGGAATTATCAAAATTTTGTACCCCCTATATAACTTGAGAGTTTGCTAGTGATTCAGTGACTTCCAGGATGGAAGGTTAAATCAACTTCAAACAAATGGAGGAGCATGTGTATGATACACTGTTGTCCATTTAAGAAAGGGGATTTTTTTTTTCCTGAAACTGCTATCAAACTTTATGGAGTTTATTGTTTTGCTCTATGTACATGTGCAGTAGCTGTGATCACTCCTGATAGGGCCTATATTTGGATGTGTACATAGTCTTCAACACTGTGAATTATATGTGTGACTGTGCATTTTCATTCTGGCTTCCTGGAAACTCTCTCTGGGAGAGGAAGGCTCATTGCTGAGCCAGTGTTTAATTGGAGGTGGTTCTTAGCCTCATGCAAGTGAGGTTTCTGCCATTTGTTGATGGGTCTATGTGCTAGTTAGACTCATGTATCAACTTGGCCAGGTACTGGTGCCCAGGTGTTTGTTCAAGCAAGCGCAGGCTGAATTGTAGTGTGAGGACATTTCATGTACTTAAATCATCAATGAGTTGATTGCCTCATAGCAGATTACATCTACAATCAACTGAGGAGTTTGCCTTCAACAATGAGAGAAGTCTCATCCAATCATTCTAAGGCCTTAAAAGGAGAAGTGATTTCAGCACTCAGAGAAAGAATTCCCATCTCTACTTCAGGAAGCCAGCAACTCCTGGGCAACTTATCTAGAACTTTCATCAGAGTTCCTGGCTTGCAGTTTGCCCTACAGGATTTAGAATTGTGCACTCCCACAGTAACATGAGACAATCTTATAAAATCTCTTAATATTTACAGATATCTCCTATCAGTTCTGTTTCCCTAGAGAATCCTGACTAACACAGTCTGTATGTGTCTTGGGGAATTATTTCATTTTTTAAATGAGCATAAAATACATACAACTCAATCTTTCTCTTTTTATTCAATTTCAAGTATACAATGCAGTAGTAATAATTACATTCACAATGCTGTGCTGCCATCTCCACTATCTATTTCTATATATATATAAATTCTTTAATGTTAAAAGAAATTACTGTTGGGGAGCAGATGTAGCTCAGTGGTTGAGCACCTGCTTTCCATGTATGAAGTCCTGGGTTCAATTACCAGTACCTCCTAAAAATAAATAAATAGATTAAATAAATAAATAAATAATTGGATGTTTAACCACAGGATTCCTTAATGTCCCCCTTTCTCATAACATAGTCACAGGTCCTGGGGATTAGGACATGGGCATATGTAAGAATGGGAGAAAGCACCCATCCAGACATGGGGGTAGGCCTGTTTACTGACTTGGGGTGTGGGCTGTGGGAGGAGAAAGCCTCCCATTCAGACAAGGGGTGTGTGGGAGGTGTGTGCAAGTAACCAGGAAAAGCAGATCTAGGTAGGAAATAAGAGTTAAATGTAAAAGCCCTTTTCATTTTGGAAATTTGCAAACATACACAAAAGCAGAGTGAATAGTATAATGCAAATGTTTGTACACATTATAATCCCATAAATTATATATATATATCCAATATCTTTTCATCCTTTACTCATTCCTTCCCAATACCCTCTCGGTTTATTTAAAAGAAAATTCAATATCTACTATGATTTTATTCATAGAGTAATTAAGAAACACAGACACTTTAAAAAACATAACCCAAAGATTATTACACCTAAAATAAATAACAGTTATCCCCCAGTTTTGATAAAGTTGTTTAGAGAAATCCCTCAAGGCCCCTTCCAGCCAAGAGTTAGAGTTTCCTCTTCATCTTTTAAAATTTGAATACACACCAAGGCAGCAAACCCAGATGGTTAATCAAGCCCCTGCTTCATTACCTTTGACCCAATACAAAACAAAGTCCACCTGTCTTAAACACAACCTTATATGACTGACAAACCCTTGTACAATTAATAAGAGTCAAGCTAACCTCCTTTCTATGTCTATAAAAATCATTTACCCTCCTTAGATCCCCAAAGCAATGTCCACTCTGGCTTCCTTTGCTGCAGCAAATTACTACTTTGTATATATATAGAATGGGAAGGTGCTCTGAATCATCTAGGAAGGTACTGGAAAGATAAAGAAGCCAAAGGAAAACTGTGAGTTGCTTGCCCCTGTGTCTAGAAATGACACATATACCCCACCCTCAGGGCAAGTAGCATGAGCCCTTACCTTGCTTCTGCCAATGGACTGGGAGGGGGCATTCCCTGGGAGGAAGAAGGATCTGATAGAGGGTGGAGAGTGGTTTCTTTTCAGTGAGTTTGGCCAGTTGAGCCCCCTTTAAACCTTGGAAGGGATCCAGAACAGATGAGAGAGGGGAGGGGGTGTCCTCTCAGGTAGGCTGTCACAGCTAGCTGCCCAGGGAAAGAGAGCACCTAGATTAGAGGGTGGGGAGAGGTGACTAATCAGCAGGACTCTAACAAGCTGTAGAATTCTAAAATACCTGGGGGGAAAGAGGGGCAGATAGCTTTCTGAAAACTAATTAACCTAAGGAGGCAATTTACCTCAGTGGGGGAATTCCTTCCTTGCATATACCTGGTTTGATTCCTGAGTCTCCTTAGAGAAGTAAATGAGAGAATGATCTATCTGGTTATCAGCAATCCAGCTGATCCCTTATGACAGGGAACATATAGATATTCTCTTTGATCTAGGCTTTCGTGGATCTGTTATTTTTTTTAAAAGTTCCTTTTCACCCTCTTATTTTACTCACTAAAACTCTAACCTGCAGAGGGCAGGCTACAGGGTGATTGATTGAAGAACACCAGCAACATGAGAGGCTGCTTAGGGGTCTAAGATGGAAGGCTGTATTTCCTTGTTTGTTTATTATTTTTTGATTTTTAGTTGCTGCTGATTTGTTTCTTGTTTGTTGTGTTTCTCCTTTCTTTTTTCCTCCTTTTTTCTATTTATCTACTTATGTTATTTCTTTTAATTCCTTCATTTTGCAATCTTCTGTTTTCTGTTGTTTTTCATTCATTCCACCTTTTTGTTTGGTCTTCAATTTTTTAAAGAGATATGTTTATTTATTTCTCTCCCTCCCCCTTTTTGTTTTTATTTCACTCTCTCATTCTTTTTTTCTCTGTTTCTTTGTTTCTCTCTCTCTCCCGCCCCCCCCCCCCCCCGTTTTCTTATTTCTTATCCTCTCTATTCATCATTCTGGCCCCTTGATTCATTCTATATTTTTCTCTATTTTGTTGCTCATTTCATTTTTTCTATTCCACTTTTTAATTCTTATTCCTTTGTACTTACTTCTTATGATTTTTTTCTCATGTTAATAATGTACTTTCTTAAGTCTTGTATGGCTCCTTTTCTACCTTTCATTTTTATTATTACTATTATTCTTTTTATCTTCTTATTTCTTTCCTTTTCTCTGGTCTTAATGTTTTTTTCAAGGGAACATATATAACAGCAAGGAAAAAGAATAAGAGGAAAAAAGTGTCAAAATGAAAACTAATGACACACACAAAAAGACAACAACACAACAAAACCTAGAGTAGAAAGAGAAGGTAACCAATTGAATAAACACATCAAGATAAAGAGATGCCTAGAGACAAACAAAAACTTACAACCCATACTAAGAAACAGGAAGACATGGCCCAGTCTAACAAACAAACTAAAAAACAGGAGCAGAACATGGAACAACTAATCAGAAATATTGAAACAAATACCATGAGTCAACTTAATGAAGGGAAGGAAGAGATTAAGGATATTCAGAAGACACTGGGAGAACATACCAAAGAAACTGTAAACATACATAAAATGGTGGTGGATATGATGGTGATGAATGGCACAAAGCAAGAAATCAAAAATACAATGGAAGCACATAACAGCAGATTTGAACAGGTAGAGGAAATAATCAGTGATGTGGAAGACAGTACATCTGAAATCAGACAGATAGTAGAACAAATAAATAGAAAGAAAAAAATCCAGCAGGGACTTAGGGATTTGAATGAGAAAAAGAAATGCACAAATATATGCATTATAGTCATCTCAGAGGGAGAAGAGAAGAGAAAGGGTGCAGAAAGAGAGTTAGAGGAAATAATGGCTGAAAACTTTCCAACTCTTTTCAGGGACATGGATGTTCATGTCCAGGAAGTGCAGTAACTCTAAAACAGTAGAAATCCTAAAACAGGCCTACCACAAGATATATACTTATCAAATTGTTCAGTGCTCAAGACAAAGAGAGAATATGGAAAGCAGCAAGAGAAAGAAATCCATCACATACAAGGAAGGCTCAATGAGATTAAGTGCTGGTTTCTCTTCTGAAACCCATGAAGGAAAGAAGGCAGTAGTATGACATAGTAAAGCTGTTAACAGAAAAACCTTCCAGCCAAGAATTCTCTATGCAGGAAATCTGGCATTCAAAAATTAGGGGGAGTTCAAAATACTTACAGATGAACAGAAAATTAAGAGAGTTTGTCAATGAGAGACCTGCCCACCAAGAAATACTAGAAGGAGTTCTGCAGGATGAAAGGAAAAACAGGACAGAGAGAGTTGGAGCAGAGTTAAGCATAACTAAAAAATGAAGAGAGATAAAAACAACATATGACATACATAAACCTAAAGAAAATATGGCTAATGTAAGTAATTCTTTGGCAGCAATAATGTTGAATGTTAATAGCTTAACCTCTCCAATCAAGAGGCACAGTTTGGCAGAATGGATAAGGAAATATGACCAATCTATATGCTGTCTACAAGAAACTCACCTTAGACCCCGGGATGCAAGGAGGCTGAAAATGAATGGTTGGAAAATGATTTTACATGCAAATAATAACATAAAATGGTGGGAATAGCTATAGTAATATCAGATAAAATAGATTGCAAATGCCAAACTATTGTAATAGACAAAGAAGGCCAGTGCATATTAATAAAAGTGGTAATCTGTCAAGAAGAAAGAACAATCATAAAAAATTAGGCACCTAACCAGGGTGCCTCAAAATATATGAAGCAAACATTGGAAAAAAGTAAGGAGAGAAATAGATGTCTCTACAATTATAGTTGGGGTTTTTAATACACCATTAGCACCGTTAGACAGAACATCTCAACAGAGAATCAATAAAGAAACAAAGACATTGAATAATACATTAGAGGATCTGGACCTAATAGACATATACAGAACATTACACCCAAACATGGCAGGATATACATTCTTCTCAAGTGCACATGGATCATTCTCCATGATAGACCACATGCTAGGCCACAGAACAACTCTTAATGAATTTAGAAAGTATGAAATTATACAGAGTAATTTCTCTGAAAACAATGGAATGAAACTGGAAATCAGTAAGGGGCAGAAAAGCAAATTAGGCATGAAGATATGGAAGTTAAACAAAACACTCTTCAACAATCATTGGGTCAAGGAGGAAATTGCAAAAGAAATCAGTAACTACCTTAACACGAATGAAAATGACAACACAACATATCAAAACCTATGGGGTGCAGCAAAAGTTTTACTGAGAGGGAAATTCATAGCTATAAATCCCTTTCTTAAAAAAAAGAAGAAAGAGGGGAATTGTGGAAACATGGCATTGGATTAGGCACATAAAGCTCAGCTCTCACAAAACCAACAGAGGAGGAGCTAAAGGCTGCACAAGGAATCTGCTTTGGGGGACAGAGACAGGACAGTGCTTCACAACTCCCAGGAGGGTGAGAGACAGAGAAACAAGCCAAAACAACAAACTGTGAGTTACTAAACCTCCCCAGTGCCAGGAAGGGCTCTACTTCCCCATCCCTGAATGTTAAGTGACAGTAAAATGACTGACACATTGCAGCTGACTGAAAGGGGAAAAGATGTCTTCCTCCCTGCCAGCTATTACAAGGGAAAAGGGAGAGGGTGTTAGGGGGCTTTTCTCCAGTGAATTCAGCCCGTGGAGCTCACTTTCAATCTTGGCTCTGGCCAGACAAAAACAAAGAAAAACAGAGAAATACACCTCCAAGGAAGGGTGCTGGCTGGTATGGAAATTACATGGACAAAAACTGCTTTTAGAGCTTTCTTTACTCAACCCCATTTTGAGTCCCTGGCACGAATTTGATAACTTAAGCTGGATAAGTTTAAAAACCTAGGATAACTTGAAACAAATATCAAAGAGCTGTGAAAAACTAATAACAATAGGCCAGAGAAATAAATTTGCCATCAGAGTAAATTCACCAACATATAAGATTCATATGGGAATCCCAGGGGGTTCTGTGTAATATTTTCGGTAATCTAAGCACCTCTTAAAATATATTTATATATATATAAATAACATTTTTGTAAGCAAATGCACATATATGCATATATATTTATATATCATTTTACAAATAGTGGTATGTATTGTGAAAATTTTGATTTTTACCCACAATAAAAAACAAATAAATTAAAAAAAAAAAAGATTCATAGACATCAGCAAAAATTTGCAAGACATACAAATAAATAGAAAGACATGGCCCAGGCAAAGGGACAAACCAAAAATCCGAAAGAGATACAGGATTCAAGACAATTAATAAATGATAATCACAAAAATATCCTATTTTATTTTTTTAACTTTATTTTGTACATTTAATAATTGAAAATATAAACAATTAAAACTAAAAAGTAAACACAGATGAGTGAATATATACATTTCTCAATTAAATGTAATGGATACATATAATTTTTTTTTAATCAAACAATATATTATATTACACAATATATTTGGTTCATAGTAACGCATTCATCCATTATTTATCTTTTTGTGTCTGGTTTGCTTCGCTCAACATAATGTCCTCCAGGTTCATCCATGTTGTCATATGATTTACGACTTCATTTCTTCTTACACCTGCATAATATTCCATCATGTGAATAGACCACAGTTTGTGTATCCATTCTTCTGTTGATGGACACCTGGGTTGTTTCCAACTTTTGGCAATGGTGAATAATGTTGCTATGAACATTGGTGTGCAGATGTCTGTTCGTGTCACTGTTCTCTCTCTCTCTCTTTTTTTTTTTTTGGTATATACCCAGTAGTGGTATTGCAGGGTCACATAGCAAGTCTATATTCAACTTCTTTAAGAACTGCCAAAACAGTCCTCCACAGTGGCTGTACCATTCTGCATTCCCACCAACAGTGAAGAAGTATTCCTATCTCTCCACATCCTCTCCAACACTTGTAGTTCTCTGTCTTTTTAATAGTGGCCATTCTGATAGGTGTGAAATGATATCTCATTGTAGTTTTGATTTGCATTTCCCTAATCATGAGTGATGTTGAGCATTTCTTCATGTGTTTTTTTACCATTTGTATTTCTTCTTTGGAGAAATGTCTATTCAAGTCTTTCACCCATTTTTTAATTGGGTAGTTTGTCTTTTTATTGTTGAGTTATAACATCTTTTTATATATTCTGGATATTAAATCCTTATCAGATATGTGATTTCCAAATATTTTTTCCCATTCAGTTGGCTGCCTTTTCACCCTTCTGACCATCCTGTGAAGTGCAAAAGTGTTCAATTTTGAATAGGTCCCATTTATCTATTTTTTCTTTTGTTGCACGTGCTTTGGCTGTAAGGTCCAAGAAACCACCACCTACTACAAGGTCTTGAAGATGTTTCCCTACATTTTCTTCTAGTAGTTTTATGGTCCTGGCTTTTATATTTGTATCTGTGATCCATTTTGAGTTTATTCTTGTATAGGGGGTGAGATAGGGGTCCTCTTTCATTATTTTGGTTGTAGATATCCAGTTCTCCCAACACCATTTCTTGAAGAGACTGTTTTTTTCCCATTTGTATGGGCTTGGTAGGTTTGTCAAAAACCAGTTGACTGTATAGGTGAGGGTATATTTCTGGATTCTCAATTCTATTCCACTGATCGATATGTCTATGTTTATGCCAGTACCATGCTGTTTTGACCACTGTAGCTTTGTAAAAGGTTTCGAGGTCAGGCAGTGAAATTCCTCCCAGGTTGCTCTTCTTTTTCAGAATGCTTTTGGCTATTCAGGTGCACTTACCCTCCCAGATGAATTTGGTAATTGTCTTTTCTAATTCTAATTCATTGAATCTATAAATCAGTTTGGGCAAGATTGACATCATCACAATATTTATTCTTCCAATCCATGAACACGGAATGTCTTTCCATTTGTTTAGGTCTTTTAAAATTTCTTTTAGCATTGTTTTGTAGTTTTCTGCATATAGGTCCTGTACTTCTTTGGTTAAATTAACTCCTAAGTATTTGAGTCTTTTTGTTGCTATTGAAAATGGAATTTTCCTCCTGATTTCCTCCTCAGATTGTTCAGTACTAGTGTAAAAAAACATTACTGATTTTTGCGTGTTGATCTTGTATCCTGCCACTTTGCTGAACTCATTTATTAGTTCAAGTAGCTTTGTCGTAGATTCTTCAGGATTTTCTAAATACAGGATCATGTCATCCTCAAACAGTGAGAGTTTTACTTCCTCTTTTCCTATTTGGATGCCTTTAATTTTTTTTTCTTGTGTAATTGCCCTAGCTAGAACTTCTAGTACAATGTTGAATAGCAATGGTGACAGTGGGCATCCTTGTCTTGTTCCTGATCTTAGCGGGAAAGCTTTCAACCTTTCCCCATTGAGTGTGATGTTGGCTGTGGGTTTTTCATGTATGCCTTTTATCATATTGAGGAATTTTCCTTTTATTCCTATCTTTTGAAGTATTTTTTATCAAAAAAGGATGTTGGATTTTGTCAAATGCCTTTTCTGCATCTATTGAGATGATCATGTGTTTTTTTTCCCTTCAATTTGTTAATGTGGTGTATTACATCGATTGATTTTCTTATGTTGAACCAGCTTTGCATGCCAGGAATAAATCCCACTTGGTCGTGATGTATAAGTCTTATATGCTGTTGGATTCTATTTGCAAGTATTTTGTTGAGCATTTTTGCACCTATGTTCATTAGAGAGATTGGTCTGTAATTTTCTTTCCTTATAGGATCTTTATCTGGCTTTGGTATTAGGGTGATGTTGGCTTCATAAAATGTGTTGGGTAATTTTCCCTCCTCTTCAGTTTTTTGGAAGAGTTTAAACAGGATTGGTGTTAATTCTTTTCAAAATGCTTGGTAGCATTCACCTGTGAAGCCATCTGGTCCTGGACTTTTCTTTGCTGGGAGATTTTTGATGATGGATTCAATAACCTTAATTGTGATTGGTTTGTTAAGTTCTTGTATTTCTTGTAGTGTCAGTGTAGGCTGGTTGTGTGTTTCTAGAAATTTTTCCATTTCACGTAGGTTGTCTCGTTTGTTGGCATATAGTTTCTCATAATATCCTCTTATGATTCTTTTTATTTCTGTGAGGTCATTTGTAACTTCCCCCCTTTCATTTCTGATTGTATTTATTTGCATCTTCTCTCTTTTTGTTTTTTGTTAGTCTAGCGAGGGGTTTGTCAATTTTATTGATCTTCTCAAAAAACCAGCTTTTGGTTTTGTTGATTTTCTCTATTGTTTTTCTGTTCTCATTTTCATTTATTTCTTCCCTAATCTTTATTATTTCTTTCCTTCTGCTTGCTTTGGGATTGTTTTTCTGTTCTTTTTTTTTTGTAGTTTCTCTAGTTGTTTAGTTAAATCTTTGAGTTTAGCTCTTTCTTTTTTTTTAATATAGGCATTTAGGGCTATAAATTTCCCTCTCAAGACTGCCTTCGCTGTATCCCATAAGTTTTGATATGTTGTATTCTCATTTTCATTTGTCTCGATATATTTACTGGTTTCACTTGCAATTTCTTCTTTGACCCACTGATTATTTAGGAGTGTGTTGTTCAGTCTCCACACATTTGCAAATTTGCTTTTTCCCTGTCTATTATTGATTTCTAGTTTCATTCCATTATGATCCAAGAAGGTGCTTTCAATCATTTTATATTTATTGAGAGCTTCATTGTGACCTAACATGTGGTCTATCCTGGAGAAAGATCCATGGGCACTTGAGAAGACTGTATAACCCGCTGAGTTTGGATGCAGTGTTCTGTTTATATCTGTTGGGTCTAACTTGTTTATCATATTGTTCAAGTTCTCTGTTTCCGTGTTGATCTTCTGTCTAGTTGTTCTATCTAATGATGTGAGTGTGGTGTTGAAGTCTTCAACAATTATTGTAGAAATGCCTATTTCTCCCTTAAGTTTTGCCAGAGTGTGTCTCATATAGTTTGGGGCACCCTGGTTAGGGGCATAGATATTTATGACTGTTATATCTTCCTGGTTGATAGTCCCTTTTATTAATATATAATGGCCTTCTTTATCTCTTATAACTTTTTTGCACTTAAAATCTGTTTTGTCTGATATTAGTATAGCTACCCCTGCTCTTTTCTGGTTACTATTCACGTGGAGTATCTTTTTCCAACCTTTCACTCTCAGCTGGTTTGTAACCCTAGGTCTGAGGTGAGTTTCTTGTAAGCAGCATATGCATGACTCATTTTTTTTTTTTAATCCATTCTATCAGCCTGTATCTTTTGATTGGGGAGTTTAATCCATTCACATTCAATGATATTACTGTAAATGCACTATTTATTTCCTCCATTTTATTCTTTGGTTTTCATATGTCATCTTTTTTTTTTGTCTCTCTTTTTACTCTTTTGGTCATCCTTTCTGCTATTCTTTCTTCTATACTCTCCTCCAAGCCTCTCTCTCCTGTCTTTTTCTTTCAGGTTCTAAGGCTTCCTTTAATATTTCCTGCAAAGGTGGATTCTTTTTGCAAACTCTCTTAGTTTCTGTTTGTTTGTGAATATTTTATACTCGCCTTCATATTTGAAGGACAGTTTTGCTGGATAAAGAATTCTCAGCTGGCAGTTTTTCTCTTTCAGTTTCTTAATTGTATCATACCACTGTCTTCTCGCTTCCATGGTTTCTGAAGAGAAATCTGCACTAAGTTTTACTGGACGTCCCTTGTATGTGATCATTTGCTTCTCTCTTGCTGTTCTGAGAATTTTCTCTTTATCTTTGATATTTGACGTTCTGAGTAGTATATGTCTTGACATAGGTCTATTTGGATTTATTTTGATTGGGGTACGGTGTGCTTCTTGGACAAATAAGCTTATTTCTTTCATGAGAGTTGGCAAATTTTCAGCTATTATTTCCTCAAATACTCTTTCTGCCCCCTTTCCCTTTTCTTCCCCTTCTGGAACTCCCATGACACATATGTTGTTGCATTTTGTGTTGTCATTCAACTCTCTGAGCCCCTGCCCATTTTTTTCCATTCTTTTCTCTCTCTGTTCTTTTCTCTCTTCAATTTCAGCTGCTCTGTCATCAGTATCACTTTTTCTTTCTTCTATCATTTCAAGTCTGCTGTTGTATGCCTCAAATGTGTTTTTGACCTCACCTATTGTGTCTTTCATTCCCATGAACTCCTTTACTTTTCTGTTCAGGATTTCAAATTCTTCTTTGCATTCTCTCAATGTCTTCTTGATGTCATTTATCTCTTTAGCTATATTGTCTTTCATCTCATTAATGTGATTTTGGAAATTTGTGCTCATCTCGCTGATTAGTTCTCTCAAATTCTGAATCTCTTCTGGGACTTTGATGTATTACTTTTCTTGGGCCATGTCTTCTATTTTCTTAGTATGGCTTGTAATTTTTTGCTAGTGTTTAGGCATCTGGTTAGGATGTAGTTTACTCAGATGCCCAATCACTTTCTTTTTTATAAGGATTTAATGTGAGGAGGCTGTTAGTTACCACAGCTCTTTGATTTTGGCTCAACCTGGATTGTTAGGATTTTCCTGCTGGTTGCTCAAAACTGGGCACTGGACCCAGTAATTGGTTGTAGAGTCACTTCCTAGGGCCTTGGGTAGGGACACTATAGAGGCCAGGAAAAGCCTCTCCTATTTTTTATTTTCTTATGTGCACTTCCTTTATCTGCCAGGAGATAGCACTCTTTGGCAGCTGTCAATTCAATGCCTGGTCGGAATTTATTTGTTGTAATACAGACCAGATAAATGTGATAGAGCTTCCTGTCTGGTGGCTAAAAGCCTTGCAATTCAAACTTTCTGAGACAGTTCTCCAGTCTTCTCTGGCAGCCCTCCCCATTTTCCCAGCTAGGAAATATTTCCACTCCCCTCTGAGTCCTCAACAATCAGTCCCTGTTAGTAGAGGAGGAGATTGGGAGGTTTGAATATCTTTAGCCCCTTGTAGTCTCCAAGGCAAACAATGGCGCAGCCCCACCCAGCCTAGAAGAGTTCTCGGGGCACAGAACACTGCAGACCAAACCTGAGAGTCAAAAGCAGAGTCAGCCCCATGTTCTCTCTCCCCTCTTCTGTGGAGTCCTCAACAATTAGTCCAGGCTAGAAGAGAGGGAGATTGCAAGGGTTGATTTCTCCAGTGCTCTGTAGGATCCCAGAGCAAACCATCGTGTGGAAGGGTCCAGGGGGCTCTGCAGCCCAAATTTGCAGGTCAGAACCTGAGTCAGCCTTAGGCTGTGTCCCTCTCTCTCCCCTTTCCTGGAGTGGTAAATCTCTGGAACCCCCTTTGTCTGTAGTCACAGGCCCAGAGGCTCAAGAATACTAAAGAGTGTGAGGGAGGGTGCTGGCAGCAGCAGCCACTGCTGGTTCTAACTCATGGTTCTGTAGTCACAATTTCCCTCTTTTGTCCCTCTCTCATCTGGGTGATGTGCAGCCTTCACCTGCTGTCCTAAACCCTAGAAAAATTTTTTCGGGGCTGTTTCAGCCTGTCCTCTAGCTATTTTTCTGGAGAAGAGATTCCCTTGTCTTACTAGTCCGCCATCTTCCCGGAAGTTCCCCCTATTTATTTTAATGAACTGAAAGAAAATATGGCTAAAGAGATAAAGGATATTAAGAAACTGGGAAGGATAAAGAATAATTTGAATATCTGCAAAAAAAAAAGTAACAGAACTTATGGGAATTGGAGACATGATGGATGAGATTAAAAATATAGTACAGGCACATAAGAGCAGATTTAAATTGCTGGAAGAAAGAAATAGTGATTTTGAAGACAACATCTGAACTGGAAAAGACAGGAGAAAAGAAAGAGAAGGGTTTGGAAAAAATTTAACAGAGTCTCAGGGAATTGAATGACAATGCAAAACACAAACATACACATTAATGGCGTCCCTGAAGGGGAAGAAAATGGAAAAAAGGCAGAAAGAATTTTAGGGGAAATAAGGATTGAAAACTTCCCTAACCTTATGAAAGACACAATTATCATTATCCAAGAAGGACAGCACACCCCAAACAGAATAAACATGAACAGAACTACCCTGAGACACCTGCTATTCGGAATGACAAATATCAGTGATAAAGAGAAGATTTCAAAGCAGCAAGAGAAAAGCAAACCTTCACATACAAGGGAAAATAGGTAAGATTAAGTGCTGACCTCTCATAAGAAACCATGGAGGAGCGGAGAAAGTGGTATGATGTAATTAAAATATTAAAAGAGAAAAACTGCCAGCCAAGAATTCTGTATCCAGCAAAGCTGTTCTTCAAAAATGAAGGGGAGTTCAAATTCTTCACAGACAAATGTAAACTGATAGAATATAACCAAAAGACCAGAATTATCAGAGATACTAAAGGGAGTGCTGTAGCCTTAAAAGAAAAAAAAAAGGTGCGAGAGTTGGAAAAAAGTATAGAATTGAAGAATATTAGAAAAGGTAAATAGACTATAGTATGCTATGACAACAGAAAGCCAAAGGCCAAAATGAATGAAGTTAGTAATGCCTTTACAATTATAACATTGAATGATAATGGTTTGAACTCCCCAATCAAAAAGAAAAAAAGACTGAAAGAATGGATTAAGAAATACGAACAATCTATATGTTGTGTACAAGAGACTCACCTCAAACGTAAAGACACAACCATGTTAAAAGTGAAGGGTTAGGACAACCAGCAAGATGGTGGCAGAGTAAAGAGCTCTGAGAATCAGCTCCTCCTATGGGGCAGTTGGTAATCACCCAGAGCTATCTAGAGCAATTGTTTGGGGACTCCAGGAGACCAGAAGTGCATCCTGCAACATCCTTGAAAGAATGCAAAGAGGAGACTGCCCATCTGCAGAGAAGTTTCATAAGTAGAGCAAGCCGTGCCACGGAGGCCAGTGCCCACCCTCCACAGGAGGCACAAACCACCTCAGGAGCTGCTCCATGGCTGGAATTGAAAGCTCCACTTCCCAAAACAGGGGAGGAAGAGATGGTTGGGCACCAACTTCAGGTACTTATTAGTAAATTTGGCGGGCTAAAGTATAATTCTAAGAACAGCTAATGTTTGAACCTGTCCAAGTCAGAAAGAGGCTGCTGGCTGCCATCTTAACTCCTTGCCTGACATGAGGGGAAGCAGGGCTGACTGAAAATCACAGTGCTGGTAGGGACCAGCTTTTTTCCATCTAGATCAGATTGCCACTCTAGCCTTAAGTCCCAGGCCTACCTCTGGCAGAAAGGAAGCTGGGGGGAGCTGCACCCACCTCTCTGGGAAATTACAGGCCATGCTGCAAGGCCGGTGATCATCCTACTTTGGCAGGGCAAGCTACCTGAGGAGCAATTCTGTGGCAGGAACTGAATCTCCATTTCCCAAAAACAGGAGATGAAGAGATGGTTGGCCAAAAATTTCAGCTATTGATTAGTAAATTTGGCTGGCTAAAGTATAAACCAAAGTACAGCTAAAGTTTGAGCCTGTCAAGTCAGAAGAAGGCCATTAGCCACCATTTTGACTCAACCCTCAGCATGAGGGGAAGCGGGGTTGACTGAAAATCACAGTCTTGGTAGAGATAGGTTTATTTCACCCAGATTGGCCTGCAGCCCTGGCCTAGGCTTTAGCCCCACCTCTAGCAGGGAGGAAGCTGATGGGCTCTGCACTAGTCTATCCAGGTAACTGCAGGTACATTTAGCTGGCACAGACTGAATAATTGGAAGGGTACCAGGGTAACTGTAGTCATCTCGGACCTGCACTGCATAGATTTCTACCCACACCTGCAGCTCTATCTCTGCCCCAGACAGGGGAGAAAGGGACATGAAGCTTCCTCAATCTTTCTAGGGAACTACAGTCTAGGCCTGCATGAGTTGGATTATTCCACACAGCTATGGCTCTGTCCATACCCCTGGCAAAGGAGATAGTTGGGAGAAGCTTCATTGGCCCTTGGGGCAATGAGGGTAGCTTGAACCTTCACAGTTTATAGCACCAACTACAATCTTGTCTCCTACTACACAAGCAGGAAGGGAGAAAGGGTAGGAAGCTCTAAACTAAACAGAAAAACTGCATTCAGGATAAATACTCTAGAAAGCCAAATTCTAAGACACCAACAAAAAATTACAATCCACACCAAGAAACAGGAAGATATGGCCCAGTTAAAAGAACATAAGCCTCCCGATGACATAAAGGAGTTGAAAGAGCTAATCAAAGATGTTCAAACAAATCTCTAGGGGACCAAGATGGCGTTAGTGTAGGAGGGCGCACACTGCAAGCTCCCAGAGCAAGGCCGATTGTGGACGGGGTCCTGCCCGGGAGTCTGTGCTGTGCACGTGTGGAGTGAGAAGCTTGGGACATCTATCTGCAGATTGGCGGTGTGTACCAAATGGTGGAGATTCATGAGTTTTGAGGCTGCCGGTGGAGGTTGGCACAGGCGGCTGAACCCTGCGGTTAGGGCGCGAAAAAGTTTTATTTTCTGGGGATCTGGCTGCCTGGCGCCCCTTGGACCTTGTGTGAACAGAGCAAACGAGCTAATCAGCACCCAGTGAACCGGAGGGGGGATTTTGGTCTGGAAACGCAGCTGATTTCCCTAGCCACCCAGGGATAAGACCCGGGCCGCTGCGGAGCCAGGAGGAAGGGACACTTCCCAAAAAAGGGAGGGTTTGGTTGGAAGACAGGAAAGGGTATTTTATAATTTTAGACATTGATCTGGCTGCCTGCACTGCCCCATAGCTTTGGGGAGCAGATAAACCGACCTGAAGCACCATTAGGCTGAGAGCAGACGCGAATCTGCACTCAAACTGATTTACTGAGCAGCCCGGTGACGCTGGAGCTCAGCGCCAGAAGGGGCGGAATCCGCCTACTTTAGCACTCCTCACTGACTAACATCAGAGCTTCGGCTAACCTGGGGAGTCCGGAAAGTAGGATGTGCTTGATTAATTTCCACGGGCCCAGCTAGGGTCCCTTCCATAAAGGGGTTGGTCTAGAGGAGGAATTATTTTGGGTCCTGCATTTTGGCTAAAAAAAAAAAAAAAAAAAAAGTGAGGTCACCTCAACAAATGAAAAATAAATTCTTTTTAATTTAGTTTAATAGCTAAAGGCTGCTTCAGGACCTGCATATAGAACCCTGTTGGGAAATTCATTGATAAACACAAGTAGGCAGGAAGGATCCACGTGGACCCTAAGGGAATCATTGACCCCACTTAGCTCTGTTTGACTGCTTGGCCGTGTGTACCTTTGGTTTCTCTATGTTTTTTTCTGGTCTATTGCTATTATTCCCGTTTTCCTCCCCCCTTCCTTTTTCCTTCTATTTTTTTTTTAAATAGGTGCTGCCAGCTGGTCACTTCTTTGCTGGGCTTCTTATTCAGTAATTTCCCACTCGCAGTATATATTGATTCTGTATTACAAACTATCGCTTATCCTTCCTGCATCTTTCTGCCTTCTGTTTTCTGTTGTGGCTCTTAGAGACAACATTTTTTCATAGGCCCACAACTTAAGGGTGTCAATTTCTATCCCATCTATTTTGTTTTCTTCTTCTTCTTTTTTTTTTATTAGTATTAACTTTTTCCTTTCAGACTTTCTATACTATTTCTCTCCCTCCTCATAATTCTAGCCTTCTAAATCACTATATAT
Organism: Tolypeutes matacus; assembly: GCA_026826555.1. Lineage (NCBI taxonomy): Eukaryota > Metazoa > Chordata > Mammalia > Cingulata > Chlamyphoridae > Tolypeutes > Tolypeutes matacus. The sequence goes on along the minus strand of JAKSZT010035512.1, from coordinate 39,809 downwards.
ATATATTCCTCCATTTGTTTTCCCAGTCCATTGTAGGAACTCCATATCTTCTCCTAGTACTCTACACTGCCTACACAAGTTAAATATTCATCGCATTAAGTCTCATTTTGCCCCTCTAGTAACTTTTATCAACATTTCTATTATCCTTCTGCCTTCCTTACATCTTTTGATTCCTCTGGACCTAACCTTTTGCCTTCAAGGGAACATAGAAAGAAGCAAGGAAATAAAATAAGAAGAAAAACTGCCAAAGAGAAAACTTAACTCACACGCAGAACCAACAGCTAAATAAAATTCTAGAGCATAGAGAAAAGCTAATCAACTGAACAAACCCATCAAGATAATAAGATGACCAGAGGGCAACAGAAAAATACAAATGACTCTGAGAAACTGGAAAACATGGACCAGTCCAGTGCACAAAATAGAAACCAGGAAGCAATGCAGTACATCAAACAACTAATCAAAGCTCTCCAAACAAATATCATGGACCAACTTAAAGAACTGAAGGAAGAGATTAAGGATATAAAGAAGACACTGGGAGAACATACTGAAGAAATAGCTAACACACCTAAAAAGGTAATGGATATGATGGCGAACAAAGACACAAGTCAAGAAATGAAAAAGACGCTGGACTCACATGGCAGCAGAATTGAAGAGGCAGAGGAAAGAATTAGTGATATGGAAGACAATACAGTTGAAATCAAAGAGATTGTAGAAAAGATAGACAAAAAAGATAGAAAAAATCCAGTATGGTCTTAGGGAATTAACCGATAATGCAAGACGCACAAACATATGCATTATGGGCATCCCAGAAGATGAAGAGAAGGGAAAGAGAACAGAAGGAGTGTTGAAGGAGGTTATGGCTGAAAACTTCCCAACTCTATTGAGAGAGATGGATGTCCAGATCCAGGAAGCACAGCGCACCCCAAATAGTATAAATCTCAAGAGGCCAACTCCAAGACATATACTTGTCAAATTGTCCAATGCTCAAGACAAAGAGAAAATACTCAAGGCAGAAGAGAAAAGAGAACCATCACATACAAGGGAAGCACAATAAGATTAAGTGCTGATTTCTCAGCTGAAACCATGGAGGCAAGAAGACAGTGGTAGGACATAGTCAAAACACTAAAAGAAAAAAACTTCCAGCCACGAATTCTCTATCCAGCAAAATAGGCATTCAAAAAAGATGGAGAGTTCAAAATATTCACAGATAAACAGCAATTAAGAGAGTATGTCAAGAAGAAACCAGCACTTCAAGAAATACTAAAGGAATCTCTACAAGTTGAAAGGAAAAAACAAAGGAGAGAGAGTTGGAGGAGAGTTTAAAAACAACTGAAAACTCAAAAAGAGAAACAAATGCACATATGACATACATTAACCGAAAGAAAAAATGACTGAATTAAGAAATTCGTTAAAAGTAATAACACTGAATGTTAATGGATTAAATTCACCAATCAAAAGACACAGATTGGCAGAATGGATAAGAAAATATGATCCATCTATATGCTGTCTACAAGAAACCCACCTTCGGCCCAGGGATTCAAGGAGGCTGAAAGTGAATGGCTGGAAAACCATTTTACAAGCTAACAATAGCCAAAAAAGGGCAGGAGTAGCTATTCTAATATCAGACAAAATAGACTTTAAATGCAAAACTATTGTAAGAGACAAAGATGGACACTACATATTAGTAAAAGGAGTAATCTCTCAAGAAGAGAGAACAATCATCAACATTTACGCACCTAATCGAGGTGCCTCAAAAACGTGCAGCAAACTCTGGAAAAACTAAGAGGAGAAATAAATTCCTCTACAATTATAGCAGGGGACTTCAACACACCACTATCATCATTAGACAGAATATCTAGGCAGAGAATCAATAAAGAAACTAAGGCACTCAACAATACATTAGAAGATTTGGACTTAATAAACATATACAGAACACTACACCCAAATACAGCGGGATTTACATTCTTCTCCAGTGCACATGGAACATACTCCAGAATAGACCACATGCTAGGCCACAAAACAACACTCAATGAATTCAGAAAGATTGAGATTATACAAAGTAATTTCGCTGACCACAACGGAATGAAGTTGGAAATCAATAAGGGCCAGAGAAACAGGTTAGGCACAAGGATATGGAAGTTAAACAACACACTCTTAGACAAACAGTGGGTCAAAGAGGAAATTTCAAAAGAAATAAGTAACTACCTTGAAACTAATGAAAACAACAACACAACACATCTAAACCTATGGGATGCCGTGAAAGCAGTCCTGAGAGAGAAGTTCATAGCCATAAATTCATATATTAAAAAAAGAAGAAAGAGCTAAAATTGAAGACCTAACTGCACACTTGGAGGAATTGGAAAAACAACAACAAACTAAACCTAAAGGAAGTAGAAAACAGGAAATAACCAAGATTAGAGCAGAACTAAATGAAATAGAGAATAAGAAAGCACTGGAAACAATAAACAAAACCAAAAGGTGGTACTTCGAGAATATCAACAAAATTGACAAACCCTTAGCCAGACTAACAAGGAAAAAGAGAGAACTGATGCAAATACATAAAATAAGGAATGAGCAAGGTGATATCACTACCGACCCTACAGAAATAAAGAGTATCATAAGAGGATACTTTGAAAAATTATATGCCAACAAGAATGACTATTTAGAGGAAATGGACAAGTTTCTAGAAACCCACAAACAGCAGACATTGATGAAAGAAGAAATAGAAGAACTCAACAGTCCAATTACAAGTAAAGAGATAGACTCAGTCATTAAAAACCTCCCAACTAAGAAGAGTCCAGGACCAGATGGCTTCATTGCTGAATTCTACCAAACATTCCGGAAAGAGCTAACACCAATTCTACTTAAGCTCTTCCAAAAAATAGAAGTAGAAGGAATATTACCTAACTCATTCTATGATGCCAACATTACCCTAATACCAAAACCAAATAAAGATACCACAAGAAAGGAAAATTACAGACCAATTTCTCTAATGAACCTAGATGCTAAAATCCTTAACATAATACTTGCTAATCACATTCAACAACATATCAAAAGGATTATACTCCATGACCAAGTGAGTTTCATCCCGGGTATGCAAGGATGGTTCAATATAAGAAAATCAATCAATGTAATACACCACATAAACAGACTGAAAGAAAAATATCACATGATCATCTCTATAGATGCAGAAAAAGCATTCGACAAAATGCAGCACTCTTTCCTCATAAAAACACTACAAAAGATAGGAATAGATGGAAACTTTCTGAAAATAATAATGGGTATATATGAAAAACCCAAAGCTAATATCATTTTCAATGATGAAATCCTAAAAGCCTTCCCTCAGAGATCGGGAACAAGACAAGGATGCCTACTATCACCACTCCTATTTAACATTGTCTTAGAAGTACTTGCACGAGCACTGAGACAAGAAAAGGACATAAAAGGCATCCAGATTGGAAAAGAAGAAGTAAAAATTTCATTATTTGCAGATGACATGATCCTATAAATAGAAAGCCCTGAGAAATCGACAACAAGGCTTCTAGAACTTATAAAGGAGTTCAGTAATGTTGCAGGCTATAAGATCAATGCTCAAAAATCAGTAGCATTTCTGTACACCAATAACCAGCATATTGAAGAGGAAATCAGGAAAAAAATACCATTTACAATAGGAAACAAAAGAATCAAATACCTAGGAATAAATTTAACTAAAGATGTAAAGGACTTATATACAGAAAACTACACAACACTGTTAAGGGAAATCAAAGAAGACTTAAATAAATGGAAAAATATTCCCTGTTCATGGATGGGAAGATAAAACATCATCAAGATGTCTATCCTACCCAAACTAATCTACAGATTTAATGCAATCCCAATAAAAGTCAACACTATATTTTTTAAGGAAGTGGAAAAACTAACCACAAAATATATTTGGAGAGGCAAGAAGCCCCGAATTGCCAAAGATATATTGAAAAAGAAAAATGAACTTGGAGGTATCCCATTACCTGACTTTAAAACATACTACAAAGCTACAGTGATCAAAAGTACGTGGTATTGGCACAAGGATAGACCTA
>JAKSZT010035512.1:19778-32419 GCA_026826555.1 Tolypeutes matacus | reverse complement strand
CTCTTTGTTTTAATAAAAGCATCTTGTATTTTTATGGATCACTACAAGGGATGCTTTGAGGAGAAAAGGGTTTGAAGGCATCCTTTCTGCCCCTCCTGTTAATGCTCTTTGTGTGTTCCAGGAGAAAGGTTGACAGAAGACAGGAGGAGGGTGAGGAACGCTGGCATGCAGGTATGGAATGGAGGATGGATCCTCTGTTGGACTCAAGGTGTTCCTGGCTTTTCAGTTGTGTGTATGAGCTAGAAGGGACTACCTGCAGCCTGATGGACAGGCCACTGAAGAGCACATACTGGCACTGGTGGGGGACTCCATAAAGAGTATCCAGAATGAATTTGTAGGTTCTTTCCTGGAGGCAGCAAGGTGGACCATGCCTCCCACAAGGAGGTGCCATTTCTCCCAAAGTGAGGTGGACTGCTTATCAAATGAGATGATTTCCCTAGCCATTGGAAAAAAAAAAACAACCAACTCAAACTTTAGAAGGGGTGCAGGTACAGGAGAGAGAACTTTTTCCCTGAACATGTGAGAATAAGTTGAGGATCAATACCTCATCAGCTTCAAATGCCTTAGTATGTATTTTCTAAACACCAGCATATTTGCTGGCATAAACCAAGAACAGACATCCAAATCAAGAGCTTAACATTGATGCATTACTACCCTCCAGTCTTCACACCCCACTGAGGTCTCACCATTTGCTCCAGGATGTCCTTTGTCACAGGAGATCCCAGTTCAGAAATATGTGTTGCTTTTTGTCTCCTTGAGGAGTGTCAGTTCCTCCAGCTCACGTGACCTGAGAAACTGACTTTTAACCCCCTGAGCCAGAAGAAGGGCTGCCCAACTGACAGAGCTCTTGCCTTCAAATGATGGCAGCCTTCAGCCATCTGGTTGTACTTCCTCTTCATCAGCCGAGTGGAATTGAACCCAAAGTCACAGGGCCTGGAAGAAAAGCCTCCCACCTCATGGCCTGCAGGGAAGAGGTTCTGGGGGCAGGGTTCCTCTCTGATCAGGGAACTGGAACGGCCAGGCACACAGCCATCCTTGCTACTTGGGAGACCCCAAGGCTAAGATGAGAAACCCAGACCTCAGCCTGGCTGAGGGGGAATGGGCCCTGAGCTATGTGGTGTATGCAATTACCTGAAAGAGGACATTCTTGGAGCTGGGTGGACAGGGTGGGCAGGAGGTAGTGGGAAATGGGCTTTATATCAAATGCAGTCCTGTCTCCCTGGGCAAGTTTTGGCTTCCTGTGTCCCCATCTCCTGGTGCTCTGGCCCCACCTGGATGCCCTTGAATGGAGGTTGGGGCTGGGCTGTGTGGAATGCAGTGTCTGTGGGGGAAGCCTGATGAATCAGTTGTAGGCCCAAGTTCATCTAGACTATGTAAGTGTAGAATGGATACTAGAAACTTTCCTCTGTTGCCTGGATTTCTCTTGGAGTTAAGATGCCTTTTCTGCCTCTTCCACTTCCCCTGAGAGCCATGGATGCAATGGTAACACATGAAAACTTCTGCTAAATCACCTATTTATTGTACACATAGACCCTGGCCAGCCTTTAAAGAGTGAGTGCTTCCTGGGCATGACATGTTCTCTTGGGGCCCATTTCTCTGTGGTCCCTGCCTTCAGATTCTTACTGTATCTTTGAAATTGTGCTTTGTAAGTGAAGTCTGATGCCAACGTGGCACATGCACTGGAGGTGGAGCCTCTGCTCACGCGCAGCTCTACCTCCTGCAGTCCTGTCTCCCTGGGCAAGTTTTGGCTTCCTGTGTCCCCATCTCCTGGTGCTCTGGCCCCACCTGGATGCCCTTGAATGGAGGTTGGGGCTGGGCTGTGTGGAATGCAGTGTCTGTGGGGGGAGCCTGATGAATCAGTCCCAGCCCCAGCCTGGCAGGAACAGGGCATGCTTGGAGAATTTCCAAGTGGGGCAAGCCCCTTGCCCACTGCTGATTCAGATTCTGAGCATGTCCTAATATAGAGGAGGCCATTTCCCTGGACATTGCCCATTTGCCTTGGTTGGCATTAGTCAGCTTGGTGATGGGTAGATGCCTGTCCTGACTTCCCTGGCCCAGCCAGAGCATGGCTTGTGGGTCTTTTGGTTGTAATGAGGAGCCCCAGCAGCTTTTGGCCATGTGCATGCATGCTCCTAGTCAGGGGTGGGACCCTAGGGCCTGTGTGGTTCTGTACTCATGCTGTATGTAGCCTAGTGTTTGAGGGAACACCAGATTAAATACCAAATAAAAAGTATCAAGGCAGATTGAGAGAGAGACTGCAGACAATGAAAAACTGCATTATATTTTAGAAGGTTTAACATTATTTTGCCTGTCTTTTGAAAATGGGGCCACACACTTTTACTTTGCACTAGACCCCACCATCCTGCAGCCTGTCTTGCTGGTCAGTCCTGGAGTCCCATGCCTCCTGGCCAGGGAGCTGCAGACAGTAGCAACCTTGCAGTCTCCCTTCAAGAGCACCATTGGGCTGTCCCATTTCTGCACAGGCCTGCCTCTATAGGAGCTCAAAGAAGCTCAAGTCCAGCCTCTTAGAATATAACCTCAGCCACACTGGGCCTGGCCTCAGCTGCTCTGAGTAGGGTTCTCAGGCTCTCAGACCTTTAAGGCCTCCTTTTTCTACTCCTTCCTGGGTGCCCATATATTCAGAAAAGTTCACCTGCAGCCAGGATGAAAAGAGCTTCAATACCTAGCACCTGTACCTCTCAGATTCCCTCCTGGCCAGCTCTTCCCAGGATTGCAGGTGTAAGCACAACTGCTACCAGTACGGCTTGGAAGGGCTTAGATTTAGGGCTCTGTTTCAGGAGCTACAGGCCATGTTGAGGGCAGCCCATGCCAAAGGGGAGGGTGAGTTGCCTGGGCCAACTGTTCCAGTTTCCCTTGGGGGTGGCCTTGTGCTCCTCAACTATCCTGAATCCAGGTGCCATGGTATGACTTGTTCCTCAATGTGCTCATATCAGTGTCCCTCTGTTCCTGTGTTTCACCTTTCTAGTCTCATCTCCCATTAACTGGTGCATCCAAGTCCTTTTGTCTCAATGTCTGCTCTTGGTGGCAAACTGAGACCCTCCTGACATCCTGGGTCTGTGCTGGGTGGGAATTGGGGACCAGCATCACACATTGTCAGAAGAGACCTCTGTGATAGCCCACTTTGTGTTCACTAACTAGACACTGCAGACCTGTGACAGAGCTTCTAGCCCAGTACTTAACCAGTGATCTTGTGTGATGGACTAAGGGCCTGAAGGCAGGTGAAGTGATGTCAAGGGGCACAGCAGAGATTATGCAGAAGAAGAAGAAGAATTAACCCCTTCCTGAAGCCTCACTGCACTGACAGCATTTAAACCAAGGTTCTTAACCTTTTATGTTCCATGGACCCCCTTGTCAGTGAGGTGAAAATCACAGATCCCTTCTCAGAATGTAGTGAAATGAAGGAAATGCTAGATTTCAGTTAGAGGCCAGAGAAAATAAAGACAAGTTGATTTTTTTCAATTCAAACTCATGGAACCCCTTGGTGTTCCATGGACCCCTGATTAAGAACTCCTGATTTAAACCCTTGTTAACATCTAGGCCTGCCTCTTCCAAATCCCAAAAGAGAAGCCCAACCTTCTGATTCTTCATGAAATAAATTATAAGGCAAAATTTGTATTGGAGTTTTAAAGTGTCCATATCCAGGACGAGTGTCTAGGGTCAGTCTCTACTTGTGCTGTTGCCTTCGGTTCCTCTATCCATGGAGAGCCCTGCAGATACCAGGGTTTGGCTGCCTGGGGTCAAGGATGAGGTACCCTGGGTTAGTCCTCAAAGGGCCAGAGCCAGGGCCAGCCCTGCTGCCCCCAAACAGCTGTGTCTGTAGGCAAACTGCATTGTCCCTTAGTCCTAAGTCTTCTCATCTATGAAATACATGTGACTTCAGCAAGCTATGGTAACATCATTCCATGAGCCTTCCTGAGGGGAAGTCTTTTCATTTCCCTTACAACAAAATATAGAGAAAGAAACTGCAGTGGAAATTGATATTTTTCTCAGTGCTAGTTGCTGTCTTGTATTTGAAAAAAACTTACATATTAAAAATACAAAACAAATGTCATTTTACCAATTTCCACCACCCCATGGGTACTATTATAATTCCATGGATATATTTTTTTTAATGTGCCCTGTGCCCTTTTTCTCTGTCATTATTTTCCTTTACTCATTCTTTAACTAATATTTTTCATTTATATGTTATTCTTGGTTGTAAAATACAGCAAGAATTAAACAGACCTTCCCTATTGGAGTTCACATCCCTGTCGGGGAGGCAGACAGTAAATAAGGTAAGTCAGCTGAAATGGAGAAAAGCAAAACAAGGAAAGATGATGGAAAGTGATATGTGTGTGTGAAATTGTAGGCAGGTGGCCAGGGAGGCTTTCCTGAGAATGCATAGTTTGAGCCAATGGTAGACCACACCTTACTGAGGGCCTTTGCACTTACTTTTCCTATGACTGGATAACTAGACTCTTACAGAGTGTTCCTAGCAGGCTCCAGGGAGAACAAGGACCTGCATGCATGGAGCAGGGGTTATAAGGGAATTTGAATCTGTGGGGATTTGTAGATAACAGTGGGAACGAACTTTGACTTTGGCTTTGAGAAAGGGTGTGAAAGTATGACATTTTTGTGGATCTCAGAAAAGACCATGTTCTTAAATCTAATCTTTTCCTGTATGTGTGGGACACTTTGGATTAAATTTAGTTGGGGGCCTTTGATTGGGTTGCTTCTGTGAGATGTGACCAAGGGTGTATCTTGGTCCTCTTGCTGGAGTTCTTTATAAATGGAGGACAAAAAAACAGCAGGCAAAGAGAAAATCCTGCGGACAGAGACACACAGTAAAAGGCAGAGACAGAGAGAATCCAAGATGCTGAATGAGAGGTTCCAGAAACCAGAGGCAGGATTCAGCTGAACCCAGAGTCTTGCCTCAGAAAGAGGTCCCCCAAGAGGTTCAAAGAGTGGAGGACAAGAGGAATCTAGGATCATAAGCAACTGACCTTTGGTGAGACAGCATCACTGATTTGGACATTTTCATAGCCTCTGAACTGTAGGCTTTTAACCTAATAAATTCCCATTATAAAATCCAAACTATTTCTGGTATATTGCTCCCTGCAGCTTTCAACAAAATAAAATAATGGGGTACACTTTAGAGGGCTTTATGCAGTGACCTAACATGATCAGACTTTTGTTTCAGAGAGTCCTCAAGCTGCTGGTTTGGGAATGAACTGAAAGGGGCCAAGGTGAGACAGAGAGCCTTATCTACATGATCAGTTCTACTTTAAGCTGGGCAGCATGATCAGCTCTAGATTAAGCAACACCTGCATGATCAGCTCTAATGTAAACCCTGCCTATATGTCAGCTCTAGATTAAGCCCTGTCTCCATGGTCAGCTCTAGTTTCAGCCCTGCCTGCAGGCTCAGATAAACTTTCAATCTTGCCTGCATAGTCAGCAATAGTCATCAAACTGTATGTATGTATGATATATGTCTGTATGCATGCATGTATATATGTTTTTATTTCAGCATGGACTTACAATTTCCTATTTAATTCAATGGGTTATACTCTGTTAAAACCATTGCTTATTTTAATGCTTCAATGTGTTATAATCTGTTAAAACCATTACTTATTCTAATGCTCCAATTTTCCTTGATCTGGCCAATGGGGGCCCCATGAGCTGATATCTTTTTTCCTTTTAATGGATCCCCTGATTCTTTGAGCCCTTCCTTAACTTTTAGCAACACCATGCTGTAACATCATGTTTTACTTTTCCTGCCACAGCCCTGTAATCAGTCATTGCTCCAAGGAGCCCTAGTTTCTTTTAGTGGAGAATTGTGTTACACCAAGATCTGGGTGTTGTGGTTGTTCCTTGATACTGGGTGGTGATGGTACCCAGGTCCTCCAAAGAGAATGACAGTGGGGCATAGGCAGCGTGAAGGGGTAGCTTGGGGAGTCTGGGTCTGACCAACATATTTGATCCTGTGGCATGCATGAGGATGTGCTTGAGATAGTCCTTGCAGGAATGCATGTGGTGACCCCAAGAGGGTCTTCTTTTGCTTTTTATTTTGAAATACTTTCCATCTTACAAGATAGATGCAAAAATAATAGAAAACCACAAAGAGATACATCCTGCATGTGGATACAAAGATCCACCAACTTTTAACATTTTACCACATTTACCATATAATTCTATTATCTATATATTTTGTCTATTTTCTAAACATTTCAGAGTAGGCTGTATTAATTTCCAGATTGATTTCAATGATTGAAGAGCTGAAGCAGAGCCCACAGCTCGAGGAGCTGCTTCTCTGTGTGTGTATGTGTGTATATGTGTGTATGTGTGGTTAGGAGGTTAGTGCACAGGGTTAGTGCACAGGGTCAGTGCATCACATCATTGTGAGATGTTGCCTCAGACTCACAATACCACTTGCATCCCCCATTGTAATTCTGCCAACACCTGCCCGATCTCTAGGAAAAGCCAGTCACACACACATACTTTAACAAACCAGATGAAACCAGGTCAAAACTAAATAAAACTAGAAAGAAATCATACACAGCTACACAGGCAAAAAAAAAAAAAAAACAACCCTGGCCCACATTCACAAAGAGTCATGCATCAGAGCCATTAGAAGTTGTCCATCCATGGAGGCAATTTGTAAAAATCAAATACATGAAGTACAGCAAAATTCTTCTCATTAACACACTTTAGACTTATAGGTAAGTGTAAAGATACATTAAAAATTGTGTGCTCTTGCAAATCCTCACTGAAGTGACATGATACTTAAAAGATTGTGTGCTTTTCAATATCCTTTGCTCTCCTTTGGTGCTCCTTGCCCTCAAGTGATTATCTTACCTAATCCTAGTCATTAACAGTCATTTGTACAATATTAATATTTTATAAATTCAGCAATTTCCCATGAATATCCTTTTCTGATCCAGGGTCTACTTTAGATGAACTCTTATTTCAGAGAATCGATTCAAGCCTGTAAATTTTCTCTATCTTTCCTTGTCTTTCATGACTTTCATGTGTGTTTTTATTTTGGGACTCTTAGAAGAAAGTTCTTCCAATTAACCTATGCAAAATTTTTTTGTTAACATTCAAGTTATTCTTTACTCATTAACATAGATGGACACATGCTATTTTCATATACTTTTCTGTGTACTGAATGAATTCTTGCATCAATGACAGATCCTCTTGCTGTAGAATTTCCACACCATAAGCTGTATCCATTCTCTGTTACTCTACCTTTCCATTCATGGTGTCTAGTGGTTTATTATACAAACCGACAATTCTTTTTTTCATTTTTGAAGGATATCAAGTTCTATGCTTTTTGTCCTACGAGTGCTTTCTTTTCTAGATTTCACTGTTTGTTTGTTTTTTTAAGATAAAACACAGGCCTCAGTGTAATTGTAGCTCCTTTGAACATCTATTTTTCCTTTGAATATGAACTTTGTGTTTTTGTTTTTGTTTTTGCCTATGAGCTTCTAAGGTATAGTCTTTGGCTTTCTGCTGATTTCCTCTTCTTATCTTAAGCATCATTTTTAGGCCCCTGGATTGCTATGCTCTTCTTAAAATATTGATTGAAGTAATTTGTAACCTTTGGATTCTTCAAATATTGCCCCTGATACTTTCTCTTCTTTCTTATTGTTTCCCAATTCCACATGAGTTCAGTTGGATTACTATACACCTCATACTTTCACTAGGTTTTCACTTGCTTCTATCTGTTCTTCTCATACTATTTTGGAGCTGATGTCTTATATCCCATTCTGTCAATTATTTCCAAATCTGTGTCTTATCTGGTTTTAAAACTAAACTAAAAGAACCATTTAGTTCTTTTTCATAGGTGATTTTTAAATATATATATTTTTTATCTTTAAGGAAGCTTTAGAGTACATAAATGTTATATCAAAATATAGTGGAGGTGGGAAGATGGTGACAGATTAGGCAGACAAGGCTCATGCTCTCTCACAAAAACTTCAGAAAAAAGCCAAACGCTGCCTGAGGGTCATGCTTTGAGGGTCAGCAGATGAAAACAGTGCTTCAAAATCTGAGGAGGGTGAGAAACAGAAAGATGAAGAATCTGAAAAAATAAACTGTGAGTTATTAAGCCTTCTGGCTGCTGGAATATCCCCCATCCCCAACACCTGAGATATTAGGGGAGGTTAAAATCCCTGGCTCATTGCAGCTGACTGAGAGGGAGACAATGTCTTCCTCCCTGACAGCTAATACAAGGGAAAAGGAAGGAGGAGTCAGGGGGGATTTTCTTCAGTGAATTCAACCAGGAGAGCTGGCTTGACTCTCAGCTCCTGCCACACCAAAATAAAGGAAAATCAAGACAGATACACTTCCATGGAGGGGTGCAGCAATGAGGGCTATCTGCTAGTAGGTCTAAAAAATGGCAGGGACAAAAACTGCTTTTAGGGCTCTTTTTACCCCACCTCTGGGAGAAAATCCATGCCCCATTAGTGAGGTCTTGGTATGATTTTGATCACTTACACTGGACAACATTTAAGATTTAGGATATGTTGAACCATATATAAAAGAAGAGCTGTGAAAAAATAATAATGCGCAACTGAGAGAAATTGGCCATCAGAGTAACTTCATCAGCATATTCAGATAGCTGGACATCAAAAAATGTACAAGCCATAATAGGAAACAGGAAGAGATGTCTGAGTCAAAGCAACAAATCAAATATACTGAAGGGATACAGGATTTAAGAAAATTTTAAAAAATGATAATCACTCAACTCTCCTAAATCTACCTAAAGAATTGAAATAAAACATGTTTAAAAAGATAAAGGACATTAAGAAGACATGGGGTGAGCATAAAGAAAAAAAAATTAACTCTGCAAAGAAAAGTAATAGACTTTATGGAATGAGAGATACAAAAACACATTAGAGTCACATAAAAGCAGATATGAATTGCTCTATAACAGAACTAGTGATTTGGAGAAAGAACTGGAACAGACATGAAAACAGAAAGAGAAGAGAATGGATAAAATGGAACAAGTTTCCAGGGAATTGAATGACAACACAAAAACATATACATTATCAGTGTCCAAGAAGGAGAAGAAAATGGAGAAGGGAAAGAAAGAAAGAAATTTGAGGAAATAGGGATTGAAAACTTCCCTACCCTAATGAAAGACATAAACATCAGTATCCAAAAAGGACAATGCACCCCAAACAAAATAATTCATTATAAACCTCCCTGGAGACACATGCTATGCAGAAAGATAAATATCAGAGATGAAGAAAAGATTCTGAAAGCAGTAAGAGAAAAGCAAAGCATCACATACAAGGGAAACTCAGTAAGATTAAGTGCTGACCTGTCATCAGAAACCATGGAGGAGAGAAGAAAGTGATATGATTTATTTAAGGTATTGAAAGAGGGAAACTACCAGCCAAGAATTGTGTATACAGAAAAGCTGTCCTTATAAATGAAAGGGAGTTCAGATTCTTCACAGACAAATAAAAACTGATAGAATGTTACCAAAAGACCAAATTACAAGAGATACTAAAGGGAGTGCTGCAGCCTGAAAGGAAAAACAAGGGTGAGAGACTTGCAGAAGAGTGCAGAAATAAAGGTTATTAGAAAAGGTAAAATAAAGTGTAAGAAATAGACAATAGTATGAGAAAACAGCAGAAAGCCAAAGGTCAAATGGATGAAGTAAGTAATGCCTTTACCATAATAGCATTGAATGTTAATGGCTTGAACTCCCCAATCAAAAGGCATAGACTTATAGAATGGATAAAAATATATGAGCCATCTATATATTCTCTACAAGAGATTCACCTCAGATGTAAGGATACAATCATGTTAAAAGTGAAAGGTTGGATAAAGTTATTCCACACAAATAGTAAACACAAAATGAGCTGTAGTAGTGATACTAATATTGGTCAAGATGGATTTTAATTGCAAAAGTGTTATAAGGGATAAAGAAGATAATTGTATATTAATAAAAGGAGCAATTCAACAAAAAGAAATAACTTTACTATATATTTATGCACTTTACCTCAGTTGTCCCAAGATACATGAGGAACATACTGGCAAAACTGAAGGGAGAAATAGATGTCTCTAAAATAATAGTTGGAGACTTCAATACACCACTCAGTATTGGATAGAACAACTGTATAGAAGATAAATAAAAAAACAGAGAGCTTGAATAATTTGATAAATGAACTAGACCTAACAGACATCTATAGAGAATTGCACCCCAAAACAACAGGATACACACTCTTTTCAAGTACTCATGGGCGTTCTACAAGATATACCATATGTTGGCTCACAAAACAAGTCTCAATAAATTTAAAAAGAGGAAGTATGAAAAACTTCCTCTGATCATGACAGAATGACACTAGAAATCAATAATGGACAGAAAAAGGAAAAAAATCATAAGGAGATTAAACAACACACTCTCAAATAATCAGTGGGTCAAAAAAGTAACGGCAGAGGACTCAGCAAAAATCTCAAGATGAATGAAAATGAGAATACAGCATATCAAAACCTGTGCAACACTGTCCTGGAAGGGAAATTTATAGCCTTCAATGCTTACATTTAAAAAGAAGAAAGAGCTAAAACTGAAGATCTAACTGCATACTTGGAAAAACTAGAAAAAGAACAGCAAACTAATCCCAAACCAAGCAGAAGGAAAGAAATAGTAAAATCAGAGCAGAAATAAATGAAATCAAGATCACCACCAACAACAACAAAAACAAAACAGAGAATCAAGAAAACCAAAAGTTGGTTCTTTGAAATGATCAATAAAATCAAATTTGTCAGCTAGGCTGACAAAGAAAAAAGAGAGAAGACAAAAATAAATAAAATCACTGACCCCACAGAAATAATGGTGATCATAAGAGAATTCTATGAACAACTGTATGCCAAAAAACTAGAAAGTGTAGACAAGATGGACAAACTCTTAGAAATACAAGAATGACCTATTTTGACCCTAGAAGAAACAGAAGACTTCAACAATCAATCAAAAGTACTGAGCTTGAAACAGTCATTAAAAACCCCTAAGATGAGAAGCCCAGAACCAGATGACTTCACAGATGAATTCTACCAATCATTCAAAGATGATCTAATACCAATCATGCTCAAGTTCTTATAAAAAATTGATCAGGAAAGAATGCTCCCTAAGTCATTGTTTGAAGCCAGCATCACCCTAATAACAAAACCAGACAAATATACTGTAAAAAAAGAATGTTACAGATCGATATCTGGAATGAATATAGATGCAAAAATCCTCAACAAAATACTTGCAAACAGAATCCAAAAGCACATTAAATTAATTATATACCAAGATCAAGTGGGTTTTATCCAAGATAAGCAGGGGTGTTTCAACACAAGAAAATCAATTAGGTATAATAAACCACATTGAGATTTGAAGAAGAAAAATCACACGATCTTCTCGACTGATGCAGAAAAGGCATTTGACAAATTACAACACACTTTCTCCATAAAAACTCTCCAAAATGTAGGAATTGAAGGAAGCTTTCTCAATATGGTAAGTGCATATATGAAAAGCCTACAGCTACCATTTTACTTAACCATAAAAGACTGATAGCTTTCCCGCTGAGATCAGAAACAAGATAAGGATGCCCACTGTCACCATTATCACTTAATATTGTGCTAGAAGTTCTAGCTAGAGCAATTAGGTTGGACATAGAATTAAAAGGCACACAAATAGGAAAGGAAGAAGTAAAACTTTCACTATTCATTGATGACTTTATCCTCTAGCTAGAAAATCCTGAACAATCTGCAATAAAGCTACTAGAATTAATAGACAATTTCAGCAAAATTATGGGATACAAGATTAATACAGAAAAATCAAGTGTTTGATACACTACTGATGTGCAATTTGAGGAAGAAATAAAACTCCATTTTTAATAGCGACTAAAACAAGCAAGTATTTAGGGGAAAACTTAGCTTAGGAAAGAAAGAACCTGTATTCATAAAACTACAAAACATTAATAAAAGAAACTGAAGACTTAAATGAATGGAAAGACATTCCTTGTTCATGGATTGGAAGACAAAGTATCATTAAGATGTCAATGTACCAAAACTGATTTACAGATTCAAAGCAATCACAATAAAAATTGCAAATGTCTTTTTTGCAGAAATGAAGAAAAATAATTATTAAATTTATTTGGAAGTGTAACAAGCCCACAATAGTGAAAAATGTCTTAAAAAAGAGAAGGATGTTGGAAGACTCTCACTTCCAGATTTTAATTCATATTACTTAGCCACAGTGGTAAAAATAACAGCATGGTACTGGCATAAGGACAGATAGATTAACCAATAGAACTAAATTAAGGACTCAGAAATTGACCCTCATATCTACAGTTAAGTGATTTTTGACAAGGCTTTTAAGCCCACCCAGCTGGCCTACAGCAATCTATTCAACAAATGGTGTTGGGAGAACTGGATAACCACATCCAAAAGAAAGAAGACCCCTATATCACACCTGATACAAAACGTAACACAAAATGGATAAAGGACCTAAATATAAATACAAGACCATAAAACTCCTAGCAGGAAATGTAGGAAAACATCTTTAAGATCTTGTGGTAAGCAGTAGTTTCTTAATCCTTTTTCCCAAAGCATGAGCAACAAAAGAAAAAATAGATAAACATAAG
>JAKSZT010035512.1:0-10466 GCA_026826555.1 Tolypeutes matacus | reverse complement strand
AGAGTTTGCCGCACGTATTTTGAAGCACCCCAGTTAGGTGCATAAATGTTGATAATTGTTCACTCTTCTTGAGAGATTACTCCTTTTACTAATATGTAGTGTCCATCTTTGTCTCTTATAATAGTTTTGCATTTAAAGTCTATTTTGTCTGATATTAGAATAGCTACTCCTGCCCTTTTTTGGCTATTGTTAGCTTGTTAAATGGTTTTCCAGCCATTCACTTTCAGCCTCCTTGAATCCCTGGGTCGAAGGGGGGTTTCTTGTAGACAGCATATAGATGGATCATATTTTCTTATCCATTCTGCCAATCTGTGTCTTTTGATTGGTGAATTTAATCCATTAACACTCAGTGTTATTACTCGGAACGAATTTCTTACTTCAGCCGTTTTTTCTTTGGGTTAATGTATGTCATATGTTGTTTTGTTTCCCTTTTTGTCTTTTCAGTTGTTTTTAAACTCTCCTCCAACTCTCTCTCCCTTGTTTTTTCCTTTCAACTTGTAGAGATTCCTTTAGTATTTCTTGAAGTGCTGGTTTCTTCTTGACATACTCTCTTAATTACTGTTTATCTGTGAATATTTTGAACTCTCCATCATTTTTGAATGCCAATTTTGCTGGATAGAGAATTTGTGGCTGAAAGTTTTTTTCTTTTAGTGTTTTGACTATGTCATAACTCTGTCTTTTTGCCTCCATGGTTTCAGCTGAGAAATCAGCACTTAATCTTATTGTGCTTCCCTTGTATGTGATGGTTCTCTTTTCTCTTGCTGCCTTGAGTATTTTCTCTTTGTCTTGAGCATTGGACAATTTGACAAGTATATGTCTTGGAGTTGGCCTGTTGGGATTTATACTATTTGGGGTGCACTGTGCTTCCTGGATCTGCACATCCATCTCTCTCAATAGAGTTGGGAAGCTTTTAGCCATTATTTCCTTCAGCACTCCTTCTGTTTCCTTTCCCTTCTCTTCTCTTTCTGTGATGCCCATAATGCGTATGTTTGTGCATTTTATATTATCGGTTAATTCCCTGAGTCCATGCTGGATTTTTTTCTAACTTTTTGTCTATCTGTTCTACAATCTCTTTGATTTCAGCTGTATTGCCTTCCATATCACTAATTCTTTCCTCTGCCTGTTCAAATCTGCTGTTATGTGAGTCCAGCGTCTTTTTCATTTCTTGGCTTGTGCCATTGTTCGCCATGATATCCATTAACTTTTTAGGCATGTTTGCTATTTCTTCAATTTTTTCTCCCAGTGTCTTCTTTATATCCTTAATCTCTTCCTTCAGTTCTTTAAGTTGGTCCATGATATTTGTTTGGATAGCTTTGATTAGTTGTTCGATGTTCTGCATTGCTTCCTGGGTTTTATTTTGTGCATTGGACTGGTCCATGTTTTCCAGTTTCTCAGAGTCATTTGTATTTTTTTGTTGCCCTCTGGTCATCATATTATCTTGATGGGTTTGTTCAGTTGATTAGCTTTTCTCTATGCTCTAGAGTTTTATTTAGCTGTTGGTTCTGCGTGTGAGTTAAGTTTTCTCTTTGGCAGTTTTTCTTCTTATTTTATTTCCTTACTTCTTTCTATGTTCCCTTGAAGGCAAATGTTAGGGCCAGAGGAATCAAACAATGTAAGGAAGGTAGAAGGATAACAGTATTATTGATAAAAGTTAGGAGAGGGGCAAAATGAAACTTAATGAGATGAATATTTAACTTGTGTAGGCAGTGTAGTGTACTAGGAAAAAAAAATGGAGTTCCTACAATGGACTGGGAAAACAAATGGAGGAATATATATATAGTGATTTAGAAGGCTAGAATTATGAGGAGGGAGAGAAATAGTAAAGAAAGGTCTGAGAGGAAAAAGTTAATACTAATATTAAAAAAAGAAGAAGAAAACAAAATAGATGGAATAGAAATTGACACCCTTAAGTTGTGGGCCTATGAAAAAATGTATCTAAGAGCCACAACAGAAAACAGAAGGCAGAAAGATGCAGGAAGGATTAGCGATAGTTTGTAATACAGAATCAATATATACAGCGAGTGGGAAATTACTGAAAAAGAAGCACAGCAAAGAAGCGATAAGCTAGCAGCACCTAATTTAAAAAAGAAATGGAAGAAAAAGAAAGGGGGGAGGAAAGAGAAAAGAAAAGCAAGGGACCATAAAGAAGCAGAGAGAAACCAAAGATCCACACAGGCAAGCAGTCAAACAGAGCTAAGGGGGGTCAATGATTTCCCTAGGGTCCACGTGGATCCTTCCTGCCTACTATTGTTTATCAATTTCCCTGCAGGGTTCTACATGCAGGTCCTAAAGCAGTTTTTAGCTATTAAACTAAATTAAAAAGAATTTATTTTTCATTTATTGAAGTGTCCTTCTCACATTTTTTTTAATTGATTTTTTTTTAGCGAAATGCAGGACCCAAAATAATTCCTCCTCTAGACCAACCCCCTTACGTACGGACCCTAGCTGTGCCCGTGGAGATTAATCAAGCACGTCCCACTTTCTGGACTCCCCAGGGGTAGCTGTATCTCTGATGTTAGTCAGTGTAGAGTGCTAAAGATGCTGATTCGGTCCCTTTGGAGCCCAGCTCGAGTGTCACCGGGTTGCTAAGTAAATCAGTTTGAGTGCAGATTCGTGTCTGCTCTCAGCCTGATGCTGCTTCAGGTCGGCTTATCTGCTCCCCAAAGCTATGGGGCAGTGCAGGCAGCCAGATCGATGTCGAAAAATAAAAAATACCCTTCCCTGTCCTCCAACAGAACCCTACCTCTTTTGGGAAGTGTCCCTTCTTCCTGGCTCTGCAGCGGCCTGGGTCTTATCCCTGGGTCACTAGGGAAATCAGCTCTGTCCCGCAACCAGAATCCCCCTCCGGTTCACTGGGTGCTGATTAGCTCGGTTGTTCTGTTCACACAAGGTCCAAGGGGCGCCAGGCAGCCAGATCCCCAGAAAATAAAACTTTCTCGCCTGCTAGCAGCTCCGAGTGGCCATTTTATTTTAATTTATTTTTCCTCCCTAACCGCGGGGCTCAGCCGTCTGTGCCAACCACCACCGGCAGCCTTAAAACTCATGAATCTCCACCGTTCTGTCCACGCCGTTGATCTGCACAGATAGATGTCCCAAGTTTCTCACCCCATGCGTGCACAGCACAGACCCCTGGGCAGGACCCCGTTCACAATCCGCCTTGCTCTGGGAGCTTGCAGTGTGTGCCCTCCTACACTAACGCCATCTTGGCCCCTGGGGGGAATGATTTTGAGGGAGTGGTGTGTGTAAACAACACACTCTTTAATTATTGGGTCAAAGAAATTGCAAGAGAATTCAGCAAATATCCTGAGATGAATGAAAATGAGAACACAACATATCATAACCTCCAGAACACTGCAAAGACAGTGCTAAGAGGAAAATTTATAGCCCTCAATGCTTGCATTAAAAAAGAAGAAAGAGCTAAAATTGAAGATCTAACTGCACACCTGGAGGAACTAGCAAAAGTACAGCAAACTAATCTCACACCAAGCTGAAGGAAAGAAATAATAAATATCAGAGCAGAAATAAATGAAATTGAGAACAAAAAAATAATAGAATCAACAAAACCAAACTTTGGTTCTTTGAAAAGATAAAAAATTCGATAAAGCATTAGCTAGATGGGCAAAGAAAAAAAGAGAGAGTACGCAAATAAATAAAATCAGAAATGAGAAGAAGGACACTACCACTGGCTCTGCAGAAATAAAAAAGATAAAATGATACCATGAATAACTGTATGCCAAAAAACTAGACAATGTAGAGGAGACAGACAAATTCCTAGAAACACATGAACCACCTACCCTGACCCTAGAAGAAATAGAAGACCTCAACAAACCAATCAGAAGTGAAGAGATTGAAACATTCATCAAAAATCTCCCAAAGATGAAAAGCCCAGGATCAGATGGCTTTACAGGTGAATTTTACCGATCTTTCAAAGACCATCTAATACCAATCTTTCTCAAATTCTTCCAAAAAATTAAACAGGAACGAACACTACCAAACTCATTCTATGAAGCCAACATCACCCTAATACCAAAACCAGATAAAGATACTTCAAAAAAATTATAGATCAATATCTCTCGTGAATATAGTGCAAAAATCCTCAACAAAATACTTGCAAACAGAATCCAAAAGCACATTAAAAGAATTATATGCCGCAATCAATTGGGTTTTATCCTAGTTATGCAAGAGTGGTTCAACACAAGAAGATTACACTAATTGATTAATAGTGTAATAAACCATATTGATAAATTGAAGATGAAAAATCATGTGATCCTCTCAATTGATGCAGAAAAGGCTTTTGACAAAATACAGCACCTTTTCTTCATAAAAACACTCCGAAAGATAGGAATAGAAGGAATCTTTCTCAATATGGTAAAATGCATGTATGAAAAACCTATAGCTTGCATTGTACTCAATGGTGAAAGACTGAAAACATAGCCACTGTGATCAAGAACAAGACAAGGTGTCCGCTGTCCCCATTGTTATTCAATATTGTGCTAGATATTCTAGCTAGAGAATTAGGCTTGATAAAGAAATAAAATGTCACCCCAAATAAGAAAAGAAGTAAAACTTTCACTCTTCACTGATGAGATTATCCTATATCTAGAATCTCCTGAAAAATCCACAAAAAAGATACGAGAACTAATAGACGAGTTCAGCAAAGTGGCAGGATACAAGATTAATATGCAAAAATGGATAGCATTTCTATACACTACTGATGTGCAATCTGAGGAGGAAATCAGAAAAATTCCAATATTTAGGAATAAACTTAACCAAGAACATAAAGGGCCTGTATTCAGAAATCTACAGAATTGCTTAAAGAAACTGAAGAAGACTTAAATAAATGGAAGGACATTAGTGTTCATGGTTTGGAAGACAAAATATTGTTAAGATGTCATTTCTACCCAAATTTATTTACAGATTCAACACAATCCCAATAAAAATACCAACAGCCTTTTTTGCATAAGTGGAAAAAACAATTTTCAAATTTATTTGGAAGGGTAAGAGTTCTTGAAGAGCCAAAAACATCTTAAAAAGAATGAAGTTGGAGGACTCTCACTTCCAGACTTTAAAGAATATTACTTAGCTACAGTGCTAATAACAGCATGGTACTGGCATAATGACAGATTTGTTCACCAATGGAACTGAATCAAGAACTGAGAAATAGATCCTCACATCTACAATCAAGTGATTTTTGACAAGGCTGTCAAGTCCTCCAAGCTGGGCCAGAGCAGTCTTTTCAACAAATGGTGCTGGGAGAACTGGATATCCATATCCAAAAGAAAGAAAGAAAGAAAGCCTGTATCTCACACCTTATACAAGAATGAACTCAAAATGAAGGACCTAAATATAAAAGTGACAAACGTAAAACTCCTAGAAGAAAATGTAGGAAACTATCTTCAAGATGTTGTGGTGGGCGGTAGTTTCTTAAACCTAACACCTAAAGCATGAGCAACAAAGGGAAAAATAGATAAATGGGACCTCCTCAAAAATAAACACTTTTGCACCTCAGTGGACATTGTCAAAAGACTGAAAAGGCAGCCAACTCAATGGGAGAAAATATTTGGCAATCACATATCCGATAAGAGTTTAATATCCTTTATGTACAAAGAGATCATACAACTCAACAATAAAAAGACAAACCACCTGATTAAATAATTGACAAAAGACTTGAAAACACATTTGTTCAAAGAAGAAATACAAATGGTGAAGAAACACATGAGAAAATGTTTAACATCACTAGCAATTAGAGAAATGCAAATCAAAACTATGGTGAGATATCACTTGACACCTATTAGACTGGCCCCTATTAAAAAGTTGGAAAAATGTAAATGTTGGAGAGGATGTGGAGAGATAGGAATTCTTATTCATTGTTGGTGGGAATGTAGAATGGTACAGCCATTGTGGAGGACTTTGGCAGTTCCTAAGGAAATTGAATATAGACTTGCCATGTGATCCAGTAATACCTTTACTAGGTATATACCCAGAAGAACTGAGAGCAGAGATGTGAATAGACATCTGCATATCAATGTTCATAGCAGCATTATTCATGATTGCAAAGTTGGAAGCAACCTAGATGTCCATCAACTAATGAGTGGATAAACAAATTGTGGTGTATACACACCATGGA
Organism: Tolypeutes matacus; assembly: GCA_026826555.1. Taxonomy (NCBI): domain Eukaryota; kingdom Metazoa; phylum Chordata; class Mammalia; order Cingulata; family Chlamyphoridae; genus Tolypeutes; species Tolypeutes matacus. Next base: position 4,339 of record JAKSZT010035512.1, on the reverse strand, counting down.
AAATTATGGAGCGGTAAGAGGAAATTTAGTCATGAAGCATATGACAGCATCATGACCCTGGAGGACATTATATTGAGTGAAGCAAGCCAGATACAAAAGGACAAATACTGTATGATTGCACTATTATGAAATAAATATATTGTGTAAACTCATGGAGTTAATAATTAGAATATAGGTCACCAGAAAATAGAAGGAGGGTAGAGAATGGAAAGCTAAAGGTTAATCTGTGCAGAATTGGTAAAAACTTTGATTGTAAATCTTTGGAAATGAATAGAAATGTTTAAAGCATATCATGGTGTTTGTAACTAGCAATACTATTGTATGGTTATGACAGTGGTTGAAAGGGAGTCTAAGGTCATGTATATTACTAGAAGGAAAGCTAAAAATGTAACATGGGCCTCTATAAATAGTATAACCTCATGTAAAATATGAATATGGGTGATATTGCATATATAAGACTGATTTTACAAAATCTAAATACAAATATACTAGAGAGGAGAAAAAAGTATAGCAGCTATGTACATCAGGGAAAGCTTAGAGAGATTGAAAGGTGATGAGTTTTGGTTATTTGTTTTTTTGTTTATCATTATTATTGGAATAATGAATGTGCTCTAAGAATGACTGAAGTGATAAATGCACAAATATGTGATTACACCAAATACCACTGATTTTACTCTTTGGATGGATTTATGCTTTATTAATATGTATCAATAAAATTGGTTTGTTAAGAAAAACATAGGACTGTACCTCAGAATCTGTGAGTCGAATTGTAAATGATGGACTATAGTTAGTACAATTTTAAAATGTTCTTTCATGTATTGTTACAATTTTACCACACTAATGGAAGGTGTTAATAATAAGATGGTAAATGGGAACTCTGTATTTTATGCATGATTGTTCTCTAAACATGCAACTTTCTAATAAAAATAAAATAAATTTTTAAAAATTAAAATTGGACAAAAAACTGAGGGAGAGTTAAGAATTTCCCACATAAATAAAAGTTGTGGGAGTTTGTGACCACTCTACCATCCCTACAAGATTTGCAAAAGGAAGTTCTTCAGGTTGAAATGAAAGGACAGTAGACAACAGATTAAAATTGCATGAGAAAATAAAGATCTACAGTAATTGAAAACAACATGGGTAAAAAATAAATGCCATTCCTATTGTTTTTTTCGGTGTGGGGGGGTTATTCCACAGGATCTAAAATGCAAATGCAAGAAAAGTAATGACAAATCAATGGTTTTGATCTTATAATATATAAATAAATAATTTGTGACTATAACTGCCTAACAGTGGAGGGATAGAAGGATATAGAAACATAGCATGTGTTTGATATTGAAGTTAAGTTGATATAAAAACAATGAAATTTTATAGATTTCGCAGGTTCAATTTAAGTCTCAAGGTAAACACAAAGAAAATAGTGGAAAAATATGCCCAGAAATAAATAAGAATGTTTTTTAAAGTGTTCACTATTAAAATGGGCAAAGGACTAAAACAGACATATATGTATAGAGGATGTACAGATCACAGATGAGCATATGAAAAGATGGTCAATATCATTGGCTACTGGGGAGAAGTAAATCAAAACCACAATGATCTACCACCCCATACCCACTAGCACTACTATTTTTAAAAAATGGAAAATAACAAGTGGTGAGGACACAGAGAAATGGGAAACTTAGTACAGTCTTGGTAGGAATGTGAGATGATGTAGCTGCTGTATGAGAACAGTTTGATGATTCCTAAGGAAGTTGGATATGGAAATAATTGACACAGCAATCCCAATTCTCAATATATACCAAAAGAATTGAACACATGGTCCAGGACAGATATTTCTACACTAATGTTAATAGCAGCATTGATCAGAGTGCCAAGGGTTAGATGTAATCATAAATGCTAGAAATAAATAAGAAAATAATGCAAGAAAAATTGTACCAATACAGGTTTTTACAGAGCTAAACAGCAATAAATAATATTTGGATGATTCAATGAAATAATTTAACTAAAATTATGATATAATTATTTTCAAAGTATTGGGCTTGGCAGATTTGCTGTGAGAGTGCCAAAAAAGTTGATATGTGAAGTATTCGTTATAAATTTAAAATTGAGGAGGACGCAAGATGGCTTTAGTGTAGGACGGCACACACTGCAAGCTCCCAGAGCAAGGCGGGTTGTGGACGGGGTCCGGCCGGGGGGTCTGTGCTGTGCACGCATGGAGTGAGAAGCTTGGGATATCTATCTGCGCGGATCGGCGGCGTGGACAGAACGGTGGAGATACGTGAGTTTTGAGGCTGCCGGTGGAGGTTGGCACAGGCGGCTGAGCCCCGCGGTTAGGGGGAAAAAAAAAATGGCCATTTTGAGCCGCGGGCGGGGCGAAAAAGTTTTATTTTGTGAGAATCTGGCTGCCTGGCGCCCCTTGGACCTTGTGTGAACAGAGCAAACGAGCTAATCAACACCCGGTGAACCGGAGGGGGGATTTTGGTCGGGAACTGAGCTGACTTCCCTAGCCATCCAGGGATAAGACCTGGGCCACTGCGGAGCCAGGAGGAAGGGACACTTCCCAAAAAAGGGAGGGTTCGGTTGGAAGACAGGGAAGGGTATTTTATATTTTTAGACATCAATCTGGCTGCCTGCACCGCCCCATAGCTTTGGGGAGCAGATAAGCCGACCTGAAGCAGCATCAGGATGAGAGCAGACGCGAATCTGCACTCAAACTGATTTACTGAGCATCCCAGTGACGCTGGAGCTCGGTGCCAGAAGGGGCGGAATCCACCATCTTTAGCACTCCTCACTGACTAACATCAGAACTTCAGCTAACCTGGGGAGTCCGGAAAGTGGGACGTGCTTGATTAATTTCCACGGACCCAGCTAGGGTCCCTTCCGTAAGGAGGTCTAGAGGAGGAATTATTTTGGGTCCTGCATTTGGCTAAAAAAAAAAAAAAAAAAAAAAGTGAGGTCACCTCAACAAATGAAAAATAAATTCTTTTTAATTTAGTTTAATAGCTAAAAGCTGATCCAGGACCTGCATATAGAACCCTGTGGGGAAATTCATTGATAAGCACAAGTAGGCAGGTAGGATCCACGTGGACCCTAGGGGAATCATTGACCCCCCTTAGCTCTGTTTGACTGCTTGCCTGTGTGGATCTTTGGTTTCTCTCTGTTACTTTCTGATCTATTGCTATTATTCCCGTTTTCCTACCCCCTTCCTTTTTCCTTCTATTTTTTTTTTAAATAGGTGCTGCCAGCTGGTCGCTTCTTTGCTTGGCTTCTTATTCAGTAATTTCCCACTTGCTGTATATATTGATTCTGTATTACAAACTATCGCTTATCCTTCCTGCATCATTCTCCCTTCTGTTTTCTGTTGTGGCTCTTAGAGACAACATTTTTTCATAGGCCCACAACTTAAGGGTGTCAATTTCTATCCCATCTATTTTGTTTTCTTCTTTTTTTTTCTTTTTTTTTTTATTAGTATTAACTTTTTCCTTTCAGAATTTTCTCTACTATTTTTCTCCCTCCTCAATATTCTAGATTTCTAAATCACTATATATATATATTACTCCATTTGTTTTCCCAGTCCATTGTAGGAACTCCATATTTTTTCCTAGTACTCTACACTGCCTACACAAGTTAAATATTCATCTCATTAAGTCTCATTTTGCCCCTCTTCTAACTTTTATCAATATTTCTATTATCCTTCTGCCTTCCTTACATCTTTTGATTCCTCTGGCCCTAACCTTTTGCCTTCAAGGGAACATAGAAAGAAGCAAGGAAATAAAATAAGAAGAAAAACTGCCAATGAGAAAACTTAACTCACACGCAGAACCAACAGCTAAATAAAATTCTAGAGCATAGAGAAAAGCTAATCAACTGAACAAACCCATCAAGATAATATGATGACCAGAGGGCAACAGAAAAATACAAATGACTCTGAGAAACTGGAAAAAATGGACCAGTCCAGTGCACAAAATAAAAACCAGGAAGCAATGCAGTACATTGAACAACTAATCAAAGCTATCCAAACAAATATCATGGACCAACTTAAAGAACTGAAGGAAGAGATTAAGGATATAAAGAAGACACTGGGAGAACATACTGAAGAAATAACTAACACACCTAAAAAGATAATGGATATGATGGCGAACAAAGACACAAGTCAAGAAATGAAAAAGACGCTGGACTCACATGGAAGCAGAATTGAACAGACAGAGGCAAGAATTAGTGATATGGAAGACAATACAGTTGAAATCAAAGAGATTGTAGAAAAGATAGACAAAAAGATAGACAAAAATCCAGTATGGTCTCAGGGAATTAACCGATAATGGAAGACGCACAAACATAC
>JAKSZT010035506.1:0-22873 GCA_026826555.1 Tolypeutes matacus | reverse complement strand
TTTGGGAAGTGTCCCTTCCTCCTGGCTCCGCAGCGGCCCGGGTCTTATCCCTGGGTGGCTAGGGAGATCAGCTCCGTTCCCCGACCAAAATCCCCTCTCCGGTTCACCGGGTGCTGACTAGCTTTTTGCTCTGCTCACACAAGGTCCAAGGGGCGCCAGGCAGCCAGATCCCCAGAAAATAAAGCTTTTTCGCCCCCGCCCGCGGCTCCAAATGGCCGTTTTATTATTTATTTCCGTAACCGCGGGGCTCAGCCGCCTGTGCCAACCTCCACCGGCAGCCTCAAAACTCACGAATCTCCACTGTTCGGTCCACGCTGCCGGTCCGCGCAGATAGATGTCCCAAGCTTCTCACTCCACGCGTGCACAGCACAGACCCCGGGGCAGGACCCCGTCCCCAATCCGCCTTGCTCTGGGAGCTTGCAGTGTGCGCCCTCCTACACTAACGCCATCTTGCCCCTCTCCATAGAAGTGTTATTTTAAGGAAACAATGATTGCAGTCAGAGAAAATGTTTTCCCAACTTTCTTACAATCTCTACATTCATCTTATGTCTGGACTCTTGTGGAAGTGGATGTAGCTTCATTCACAAGCCTTTTGTTATGTGGTTCTTTCTGCTTTCTAATGTCCTATGCTTCTTCATAGTTTGTGGGGTGCAGAAAAGCAGAACTTCGAGGGAAATTTATAGCATTGAATGTATTCATTAGAAAAGAGAAAAGATCCAATATCAGTCATCTAAGCGTCCAATTTGGGAAGTGCAACAATATCTCCTTTTTATTTGTTCTATCATTCATGGTTCTTCTTGCTTCAAATGAGCATAACATCCAGTTTGAGGACTTCATAACTAGGAAATGGGGAAGTGATACAGCACTTGATTTATGATGGGGACAAAACCACACCCCATAAATCAACCCTGGAACCTCCAGGTTTCTGGAGGATGAGAAAGATTAAGATTCCAAAGATGCACGTGTAAGGTGGCCCCAGAAAAAAGGCCTAAATTGCCACCCAGGAAATCCTGAATACTTTATTTTGTACTGACAATATTTGTTCAATTACTTTTTCTTCTATTTATTTGAATGAGACACACTATTTAATATTCTTTAAAGTTTACCGGGGAAATCATAGCACTTTTGCTTGCCTTTACAAATCTGCAATTATTATTTTTAATTGACTTGCCAATAATGTATTTTAAAATTTTTGTATCCTATATGAGTCACCCAAAGGGGTGCTGATGCAAAATGACAGAAATCCGTGCATCTTTATAAAGGGTATTTATTTGGGGTGGAAGCTTACAGTTACCAGGCCATAAAGCATAATTTTGGACCTTCTGCAATGTCTGTTACACCGTCTTGGTGCATGACAGCTGCTGACATTTGCCAGTGTTCAGGCTTCTTGGGTTCCTCTCCTTGCAGGGCAGCATTTCTCTCTGGCTTCAGCTATTCTGTTTCCTCCACAATGTCAGGTGTAGACTATGAGGCTCTCTAAGCCTTGCCCCTCTCCACAAGGCCAGCTGTGAACTCTCAGATGAATGGCTTGTCTCTTTTCATGGGGCCTTCTCTCCTTGCTCATCAGAACTCCAATATCAGAAACTACTCCAGCTTTCTCCTTTGCCATGTCTTTTTATGTTTGAGACCCCAGCCACCAAGGGGCGTCACTCAACACCATACTGACTGTGGCCCAGTCAATGCCCTTAACATAAATTAATCATGCCCAGATTAACAGAGAAATTTATAAGCATAATCCAATATTGATTTTTGGAATTCATAACGATATCCCACTGCTATATATCCATTTACATATCTTATGCTATATATTATTTTATGGTGTATTTTAACACTTTATTGATGTCCTAGGCCCTGGATATCATTATCATTTTATCCATTCAGTAGTCATTTAGATATATGTATTTAATTAACAGATATTGTTCTTCCATCCATCCTGAATCTTGAATCTTCGGAGACTATTTCCATTCTGCCTGAAGAATATTCTTTTACATTTCTTTTAAAGTGAGTTGCTTCTAGCAAACTTTATTAGTTTTTACTCATCTGTAAAAGTATTTATTTCACATCTTTCTGAAGGCTTGAGATGAATTAAATCTCAGGTCTTCTATGATTTCCACTGCTTTTCAGAACACCGTTAGGTTTGAATTTCTCCATTCTGTTGTAAATATAATCGGTCTTTGGAGAATAAGTTAGCAAATTTCAGTTTTACAGTCTGCTTCCTGCCACCCCACCCTCCAGGCAAAATCTGTGTGCTCTGGCTCTGGGCATGGGAATAATGGCACACCTCTCTGAGTTACACACCTAGTTTTGGTGTTACGATTTGGTGGAGAAAGCACAGTATGTTGAGTTCTTCTTTGGACCATTCTGGGGACTAGTGCAATGGTGGTCAGCACCCCATTTTACTCAATGATGGCCACACTCAAAGTACAGCCACTGCTTCATGAGTTCCCATTTCTCACGGACTTAGGATATCCCTCTTGATCCCTGTGCCCTGGGTTAATGCCCTCATTTGAGTCTTGTGTGGACCCCAGAAAAGTATGTTCTTTCTAACCCATTGCTCTCTGTGTAAATCTTTTGTATGTAGGACATTTTGCTTAGATTCATATAAGGGACCTTTCGATTAAGTCACTTTTTGTTAGATTGCTTTAGTTTAGCTTAGAGCCTCTGATTAGAATTCAGGTACCCAGATGGACCCCAATCATTGTTCTGAAGTCCTACATACATGGAACACAGAGAGAAAGAGTGCTGCCATATTTACTCTGCAATGTGGGAGAAGGCTCCTAGATCTCATACAGTGGTGTAGAGACACAGAAACCCTGAGAAGCTGAGGGAGAGGCCAGGAGCTGGAGTCATGGAGCAGCTTGAAGCTGAAGTCATCCAGGCCAGAGGAGAAGGAAAAGATGCAAGCAATTGTGTCTGATGGCCCAGGGCTGAGCTCAGGGAGAAAATGATTGTGGAGGAGAAGGCAGAGAGAGACAGGCAGGCCCAACATTTGTTCTTGGCAGGATACCAGCAGCAGCTGACCCTTATTAAGGCAGCATTTTTTTATTGTTGGTAAAAATCGCATTTTCACAATACAAGCCAATATTTGAAAAATGATATATAGATATATATGCATATATGTGCATTTGCTTACATAAATATTATTTTTTTCATATATATTTTAAAAGGTGTTTAGATTACATAATATTACACAAAAATTACAGGGTTTCCCATGATCTCCACCTCCAATACCTCATAACATGTTACATAAACATCTTTCATTAATGTGGTACATCACCTGCAATGGATATACACACCCTGGGAATTTGCCACTAAGCATAGATCACATTTCAAATTGTAGACCACACTCTCTCCCACACAGTTCTGCCTGGTATACACTGATGTAAAATGGTCTATCTCCATCACCACAACGTCATACAGAACAATCTCCAAATCCTGTAAAATCCCCTGTATTAGAACTGCCCTTACCCTCCCTGCCCCAAAAGCATCTAGTGGCCACTGGCTTCACTTCACTGTTATAATTTCTTCCATTTCTTGATCCCAATATGCCTACAACAGAATACCATTAAGTCCACTCTAGTCCATAACTCTTCCCCCAATACTGAGGGAACAGGAATGGTGATGTCCACTCCATCTCCAAGTGAGAGTGAGCTTATATCCCATGGATATGGTGGATGGGATTATCCTGCCTTCAGCTGCAGGCTCTCTCCAATCCCTGGGATGGCCATTGTCCATCATCATTGTCTCCTCACCAGGTGAATTGGGTGAGTCCATTGAGCTGTAGATTAGGGTTTGCAGCTCCACTGTGCTTCCAGGCATGGCTGGTACAAAGGCAGGCCAGAGGCTCCAGTGTCTGTAAGTACACCTACAATCCCCAGCCTCACATACAGGTTTAAATAGATGGGATTGATGGACGGGTGCTGTTAGGACTTATTTTAGTCCAACTCTGTCACTCTCAGAAGCACAGATTCCAAAGTAGGGCCCACTGATAAAGCATCAATCTCTGGGTCAATCCCCCCTTATATAGGACCTGAGTGTCCCCACAGCCTCAGGAGTCCCTCTGTGTGGGGCGAGATCAACTTTTATGTTCTATGAGATCCTACTGAGATGTGTGTAAGTGTTACCTGTGGGATGACCTCCCCGTTCTCTATTAAGTCTCTTAGCCACATGAATTCATGTCTTTACATTTTTCCCTTTTTCTTCAAGGTTTTTACCAGTCATGTTTCCAGTTGGCACTTAGTATTAGTCCCTCATTGTCAAGGAGGCTCATTCCCGGGAGTCATGTCCCACGTTTGGGGGAAGGTAATGCACTCATCTGCTGAGTTTGGCTTAGAGAGAGGCCACATTTGAGCAACAAGTAGGCTCTCAGGTGGCAACTCTTTCAATTCTTTGGCACCCTATAACAGTAGGCCAAGTTTCAATTACAAGAGCATAGACTCATAAGGCTAGTCATAAATAACAAGAACCCAACAGTGGCCCATCCTCTTTTTTCAGGCAGGAATGACCAGGTGGGCAGAGGTAGATAAAAGCATGGAATGAGGGGTCTGGTGCAGCAAAGCATTCAGGGCACAGAGAGGGGACTCCATTTTCCTGTTCCTTTTGCCATTCCCTCCATCCCTTGGCCTCCAGCATTGACCCTCTGAGGAGGCTGCTCTTACTGTACCCCTCCTGGGAATCATGCAAAGACTCAGGTCTCCTGCTTCCAGTTCTCCATTCACCTTCTCCAACCTTGGGGCAGCTAAAGAAAGAGCAATGCCAAGATGAAACTTGTTGGTGTCAGGAAGGAAATGTCAAAATTCACATTACAGCATTGGCCACAGCAATAACAGCACCAGAATGAGCAATATTAGTCCAGTGACCCTAATAAATAGTATGGGAATCCCAGAAAGTACTGGGAACTAGGGCTGACAAAGATAGAACTGAGCCTGTGAAAGACTGCAATGTTTGCAGAAAACCTCAGAGGGTGCAGATGCCAGATATTTCTCAGACAAATTAAATATTAAAATTTCAACACATTTTTAACAATGTTGAAAATGATGCAGACCTCTTCAATCCCAGAAGAGAACGGAGTTGTTGGATGGGAAGAAGCTGATGAACAACTGAAGAAGGTGGAATGTAACATGTGTTCATTGAAGTTCATTCCCAGAGAGGGAATGTCTTGTTTGGGAACAAAACTCTCAGAGTCCCAATGAAAACCATCATCATAGGTTCTGGATCCGCAAAAGATGACTGGCAAACAGCACTGCTCAGCACTGACAGCCTCAATTAGTGATGTGAGTCACTCTAGCAAGTCTTCACTGGGCAATAAGCAGCAGGACATCTGTCTTCTCCTATGGTGCTAACAGCCCTCTAAATGGATAAGTGTAGAGAGCAGAGTGGCCTTCACATGATCACATCCATGTTCTTTGTGCTCCATGTTCACTCTTGCTGTGGGAGGCCTCCACCCACCCAGGCAACTGGGGAGAGTGCCGAGGAGAGTGAGCACTTTTCCTTTATGGGGGACTGTATTTGCAAACTGTGAGGGAAAGTTTCTCCCACCTCAGTAATGTTGCAGATACAAATTGATATATTCAAACCAACCACTTTGTATGATTTCATTGTGTACTATTTTCATAATTTCTTTTAAATTATAACCAAATTATCTGTGTAAAGATTATAAAAATAATTTATGTCTGTTATGGCAAACAGTTAAATTCCTTCTCTAACGAAACCCCCATTCCTCCTTCCTCAGAATTATCTGCATTGGCAGATTATTTTGGGTACACATTTCTATTTGCAAATACACACATTCTCTAGTTTCATCCATCCCACAACCTATCATGTATGAGAAAAATATTGGAGTACAACCTAAGAATATAAATAAAGTTTCTAACTACTTAAAACACTTGAGATTAGAAGTATATCATCTAATTATGAAAGGATCATTTCTGATTTAAAATAATGAGGAAAACTGGAGTTAAGTAGAAAGAAGACCACTGTAGTTCACTGGCAGTTAAACTTGAATCCACATCAGAATCAGGTGGAGAAACTGAAAAAATATAAATGGTTGCGATACATTATAAGAAAATGCTACATGAAAGAGGCAAGACGGGGTCATTTTAGGAGGGTACTCACTGACAAGCTCTCTGGGGACAGCCAATTGTTGACGGGGTCTTGCCCATGGTTCTGTGCTCTGGGTGCACGGAGAGAGAAGCTTGGGTCTTCTATCAGTGGGCAGAGTGATGGCGTATAGTGAACGGTAGAGATTCGTGAGTTTTGAGCCCGCCTGTAATGGTTAACAGAGACGGATGAGCCCCACCCACAGGAAAATGGCTGGTTTGATCTGTGAATCCCGCACCAGCAACTCCCGCTCCCGGTGTGAGGGAGCATATTCTGAGGGATGGAGGGCTCTGACAGAAGGTAGAGAGGGTTTTAACTTCTGTGGATTTGGCTACCTGGACCCCCTCAAGGATTTGTGGTGCAGATAAGCGAGCTTGAAACAGAGCCAGGCAGATGACAGAGGCAAATCTGCTGAGGAAATCTGATTTACCCAGCAGCCCGCTTACACTGAGGCTGGCCCTATACGGGGCAGATTCGGCCAATTTTATGGCTCTGCACTGACAAGCATGAGAGCTTCAGCTCCCCTGAGGGTACCAGAAAGGGGTAAGGGCTTTATTAGTTTCCACGAGCCTATTTATGGTCCCCTCATTGAAGGTGGTGGTCTAGCAGAGGATTTCTTTTGGGTCCCTTATATCACCAAAAAAAGGAAGAAGACTGTAACTTTAAAAAATTAATTCATGTTATTAATTTAGTTTAATACCAAAAATCTGTCTCAAAACCTGCAGATAGAACCCAGAAGGGAAATTGATAAACACAAGCAGGCTGAGAGGATCCACAAAGACCCTAAAAGGAACATTTCCTCCTTACTTTTGTTTGAGTGCTTGCTGGTATGGTTGTTTGGTTTTTCTCTGTTTATTTGCTGTCTCTTGCTTTTCTTTCCTCTTTCCTCCCTCCTTTCTGTTTCCCTTCATTTTTTAAAAATTAGGTGTTGCTAGCTAACCTCTTCTTTGCTGTTCTTCTTCTTCAGTGATTTCCCATTCTCTGTCTATATTGATATTGTATCCCAAGCTATCTCTTATCCTTCCTTCATTTCTCTGCCTTCTGCTTTCTGTTGTGGTTCTTAGACACCACGCTTTTTCTTTACTGCACAACATATGAGTGACAAGTTCTAGTCTATCTATTTTGTTTACTTATTATTTCATTAATATTAGCTTTTTCCTTTTAGCCCTTTTTTACTCTTTCTCTCCCTCCTCATCCTTATAGCCTTCTAAATCATTATATATATATATTCCTCTGTTTGGTTTCCCAGACCATTGTAGGTATTCCACTTTTTCCCCTATTACTCTACACTGCTTATACAAGTTAAATATTCATTGTACTAAGTCCTATTTGGCCCCTCTTCTAAGTTTTATCAATATTACTATTAACCATCTTCCTTTCTCACATCTTTTGATTCCTCTGGCACTAATTTTTGCCTTCAAGGTAACATAGAAAGAAGCAAGGAAACAAATAAAATAAGAAGAAAAAATGTCAAAGAGAAAACTTAACACACACACAGAACCACCAACTAAATAAAGCTTGAGAGGAGAGAGAGAAGATAATCAACTGAATAAACGCAGCAATATAAAATGATGCCTAGAGGGCAACAAAAAATTATAAACCACACTGAAAAACAGGAAGACATGGACCATTCCAATGAACAAACTAAAACCCAGGAATATATGCAGAACATCGAACAACCAATCAAAGATTGCCAAATATCATGAACCAACTTAATGAAGGGAAGGAAGAGATCAAGGATATAAAGAAGACACTGGGAAAACATACTGAAGAACTTGGAAGCCCACGCAAAAAGATAACAAATATGATAGTGTCCAAAGGCACAATCCAGGAAATCTAAAGGATGCTGGATTCATATAACAGCCGATTTGAAAAAGCAGAAGAAAGAATTAATGATATGGAAAAAAATACAGCTGAAATCACACAGATAGTAGATCAGAGAGAAATATAAATAGAAGAAAATCAAGCAGTGGCTCTGGAATTTAACTGACAACAACAACAACAAAAAAAAAAAAAAACGCAAACATATGCATTATGGGAATCCCAGAAGGAGAAGAGAAGGAAAGGGAACAGAAGGAGTGCTGAAGGAAATAATAGCTGACAACTTCACAACCCAATTGAGAGAGATGGATGTGCAGATCTAGGAAGCAAAATGCACCCCAAACAGTATAAATCCCAACAGACTAACTCTAAGACATATACTTGTCAAAATGTCCAATGCTCAAGACAAAGAGAAAATACTCAAGGCAGCAAGAGAAAAGAGAGCCGTCACATACAAGGGAAGCACAATAAGATTAACTGCTGATTTCTCATCTGAAACCATGGAGGAAAGAAGACAGTGGTATGACATAGTCAAAGTACTAAAAGGAAAAACCGTCCAGCCATGAATTCTCTATCCAGCAAAACGGGCATTCAAAAATGACGGAGAGTTCAAAATATTCACAGATAAACAGAAATTAAGAGAGTGTGTCAAAAGGAAAGTGGCACTTCAAGAAATACTAAAGGAAGTTCTACAAGTTGAAAGTTAAAATCAAGAGTTAGGAGAGTTTAAAAACAGCTAAAATGACAAAAACAGAAACAAAACGACATAGGACATACATTACTCCAAAGAAAATATGGCTGAAGTAAGAAATTCGTTGTGAGTAATAACACTGAATGCTAATGGATTAAATTCACCACTCAAGAGACACAGATTGGCAGAATCGATAAAGAAATAGGATCCATCTATATGATGTTTATAAGAAACCCCCCTTTGACCCAGGGATTCAAGGAAGCTGAAAGTAAATGGCTGGAAAACACTTTTACAAGCTAACAATAGCCAAAAAAGGGAAGGAATAACTATTCTGAAATCACACAAAATAGACTTTAAATGCAAAACTATTGTAAGATACAAACATGGACACAATATATTAGGAAAAGGGATAATATCTCAAGAGAGAACAATCATAAACATTTATGCAACTAATAAGGTGCTTCAAAATTCATGAGGCAAGCTCTGGAAAAGCTAAGTGGAGAAATAAATGCCTCTACAATTATAGCAGGGGACTATAATACACCATTATCATCATTACACAGTACATCTAGACAGAGAATCAACAATGAAACAAAGACTCTCAACAATTCATTAGATGAGCTGTACTTAATAGATATATACAGAACAATACACCTAAATAAAACAGGATTTACAATCTTCTCAAGTAAACAAGGATCATACTCCATCATAGAGCACATGCTAGGCCACAGAAAAACTATCAATGAAATCAGAAAGATTGAGATTATACAAAGTAATTTCTCTGATCACAAAGGAATGAAATTGGAAATCACTAAGGCCAGAGGAATAGGTTAGGCACAAGAATATGGAAGTTAAAAAACACTCTTAGACAAGCAGAGGGTCAAGTAGGAAATCTCAAAAGAAATCAGTAACTTCTTTGAAACTAATGAAAATTACAACACAGCATATGAAAACCTATGTGATGAAGAAAAGCTGTCCTGAAAGAGAAGTTCATAGCCAGAAATACATATACTAAAAAAGAAGAAAGAACTAAAATTGAAGACCTAACTGTGCACTTGGAGGAATTTGAGAAACAACAACAAACTAAACCTAAAGGAAGTAGAAAGAAGGAAATAACAAAGATTAAAGCAGAACTAAATGAAACAGAGAATAAGAAAGAACTAGAAAAAATAAACAGAACCAAAAGCTGGCTCTTCCAGAATATTAATAAAATTGGCAAACCCTTAGCCAGACTTCCAAAGAAAAACAGAGAACAAATGCAAATACACACAATAAGGAAGGAATAAGGCGATGTCACTACTGACCCCACGGAAATAAAGAGTATCATAAGAGGATACTTTGAAAATTATATGCCAACAAGAATGATGATTTAAAGGAAATGGACAAGTTCTCAAAATGCACAAATAGCCTACATTGATGAAAGAAGAAATTGATGAACTCAACAGTCCAATTACCGGTAAAGAGATAGACTCAGTCATCAAAAAATTCCCAACTAAGAAGAGCCCAGGACCAGATGGCTTCCCAGCTGAAATCTACCAAACATTGCAGGTAGAGCTAACACCAATTCTAATTAAGCTTTTCAAAAAAATAGAAGTAGAATGAATATGGCCTAACTCATTCTACAATGCCAACCTTGCCATAATACCAAAAGCAAAGATACCACTAGAATGGAAAAATACAGACAATTTCTCTAATGAACATACATGCTAAAATCTGCAACAAATTACTTGCTAATCGTGTTCAACATCATATCAAAACGATTAGACATGAAGACCAAGGGTGTTTCATCCTGGGTATGCAAGGATGGATAAATATAAGAAAATCAATCAATTTAATACACTACATAAACAAACTGAAAGAAAAAATCACATGATCATCTCTATAGATGCAGAAAAAGCACTCGACGAAATACAGCACTCTTTCCTGATAAAAACACAGCAAAATATAGGAGTAGAAGGAAATTTTCTGAATATGATAAAGGGTATATATGAAAACCCAAAGCTAACATCATCTTCAATTGTTAATTCCTAAAAGCCTTCCCTCTCAGATCAGGAACAAGACTAGAATGCCCACTATCACCACTCAAATTTAACATTGTCTTAGAAGTACTTGCTTAAGCACTGAGGCAAAAAAGGGTATAAAAGGCATCCAGATTGGAAAAGAAGTACAAATTTCATTATTTGCAGATGACATGATCCTATACATAGAAAGCCCAGAGAAAGCTACAACAAAGTTTCTGGAACTTATAAAGTAGTTCAGTAATGTTGCAGGCAATAAGATCAATGCTCAAAAATCAGTAGAATTTCTGTACACCAATAATGAGCAATCAGAGGAGGAAATCAAGAAAAAAATGCCATTTACAATATTAACTAAAGAATCAAATACCTAGGAATAAATTTAACTAAAGATGTAAAGGACTTATATACAGAAAATTACGCAACACTGTTAAAGGAAATCAAAGAAGACTTCAATAAATGGAAAAATATTCCCTGTTCATGGATAGGAAGACTAAACATCATCAAGATGTCTATCCTACCCAAACTACTCTACAGATTTAATGCAATCCCAATAAATATCAACACTATATTTTTTTAAGGAACTGGAAAAACTAACCAAAAATATATTTGGAAAGGTAGGAGGAGCCAAATTGCCAAAGACTTATTGAAAAAGTAAAATGAAGTTAGAGGTATCACATTACCAGACTTTAAAATATATTACAAATCTACAGTGATCAAAACTGCATGGTATTGGCACAAGGATAGACCTACTGACCAATGGAATCAAATTGAGATTTCTGATCTAGTTCCTCACATATGCATTCATGCAATATTTGACAAGTCTACCAAGCCCACTCAGTTGGGAGACAATCGCCTCTTTAACAAATGGTGCTTGGAGAACTGGATGTCCATATCCAAAAGAATAAGAGAAGAATTCCAACTCACAACTTATGCAAAAATCAACTCATGATAGGACAAAAATCTAAATATAAAAGCCAAAACAATAAAGACCTTGGAAGATAATGTAGGAAAGCATCTACAGGACCTTGTAATAGGAAATGGTTTCATGAACATCACAGCCAAAGCATGAACAGCAAGAGAAAAAATAGATAAATGGGATCTCCTCAAAATTAAAAACTTCTGCACCTCAAAGGATATTATTAAGAAAATAATAAGGCAGCCTATCCAATGTGAGAAAATATTTGGCAACCACATATCTGATAAGAGCCTAATATCTTGCATATATAAAGGAATCTTACACCTTGAAAATAAAAAGACAAACAATCCAGTTAAGAAATAGGCAAGTGACCGGAAAAGATACTTCTCCAAATAGTTTATTTCAACATGGAGGTAGATGGTGCTAGGAATGATCCAAAGACAGTTTGGGATCAGGGGACGTCACTCCAAGTGGGATGCAGGAAAGTTTATTTAGGCTGAAGCTGCTTTTTATACTACAAACTTGATAACAAAAGTAGGGCATCCTTCACTAGTTCCTCAGCTTGGTACGTTATAAGGCTACCTTTTTCTGTGTTCCCAGACAATCTTTCTTGGGAATTCAGACAATCACACCTTAGTAGTGTCATCATTCCACTCTGGCTCTGTCCACTGATGTCTGCAGTATGCAGTGTCCTTGGAGACATTTACTAATGTTTCTCTGCCAGTAAGCATGGTTTTAAAATGCTTAACCCTTTATGCTCTGGCTCTCAGGATCTTTTCCAACAATTCACCCTTTATTGTTTTTGTGCAGGGTGACTGTGCCTGTCTGAGGTTGCCCTTCTTTGAAGTTCTTATCCATCACTGGCCACCAGTCAAGCTCCATGGACAGGAGTCTTGAGAGTTTAGGGATTTAAGCAGCATCAAGTGATTGGTATGGCTGCTCTTTTCAGCCCTATTAATGTGGGACAGCAGGGCTTTGCAAATGCCTCCTAATACAGTTAAGAGTAGCAGAGCACCAATGATCACCACACTGAAGTTAGCAAGTATAGGGGTTGAGTTCCATCAATGTAAGGTGTTTATTTTATGCAATTGATGTGTCACTGATTGCCAAAATGCCTACCTGGAAGTGTAGTAAGTTGATTCAGAGACATGCTCAGAATCCTTTCTTGCAAATCTGCAATTTCCATAGAAAAATCTGTGTGATGACCAATTAAATGATGTTTAATTTTTTCTCATTCATAGTAGGAATCATTGTATGAGAGAAGAGTGATATAAAAAGCACTTTTATTCCAATCACACTTCAAAACTTGTTTAAAATTTAGATAATATATTTTATCTCCCATTTGTGTAATAACCACCTCTAAGTCATTAAGCCTATTATTAATTTGATCATCTATATATGCCTGAGTATGCCACAGCTCACTAGCATTATGGTGCCAAATTTTAACATATTGTTGTTTTTGGACATTCTCATGTAGGGCACTTCCTTCCACAGCAGCAGCTGTAATAATACCTATAAGCCCTAATACAATAGCTATAATTACTCCAATTAAACATTTGGTTCTCTTCAAATAATGATTTAGAAAGTGCCAAAGATTTGACTCTCAGGGGAAGAGTGCCAGAAGTGATTCATGTGAACTGGAAGCCGTATTCCATGATGCTGTCATCCTATTTAAACTGCAGTAGACATCTCCTGTAAAACAGATTCTGATACCAAGGGTAAAGGGAGCAATTGCAGCAGAAAAGCCATGTTTGATAAACACTCATTTTTCCTACTATAAAAACAATGGGATCCCGTACACATATTTTAAGAAATTAAGTGGATTTTCTTTTTAAACTGGTAATATTAGTTTCACTTTTTTGCCATTCAAAAAATGGGCTAGTTCCCAATAATAGTTTCCACAGATAATTTTTAGGTTTGTTAAGTTTAGTGTCCCATAGTTGTGGAATAAATTTTCCCGGATGAGTCCAATTTAGTGATGTATTTATACTTATGACATCCCCAAAATTCTAAAAATAATGATAGCTTTTATTAGTTTTTTGTTGAATTACTAATTTTTCAATTTATGGTTGTGTTTACATTAGGTTTAGGTATCCCTATAAGGGCCTGATTCTTTACAATACTATAGGAATTATTAAAGAGCACAACCTCAGATGAAACATGGTATGTATGCCATTTATCACTTTTTACTTTGATGTTGGGGCTGTATACATGGATCCAAGGATTCTAAGCAGTTAGGTCATTCAAGAACAGACAAGGTTAAATTTTTCAATAAATTTCCCTTCCTCATCAGGTTTTAGAGGAAGGCAAGAATCAGTGGGCCCAAGAAAATGCAAAGACTGATTAATATAAACAGGGTAGGATTTGTCCCCCCAAGCCAACAATTCTAAAAGAGGCGAATTAGTAACATAAGCCCAATATGTATAATTATGTGAAAGTGCACTACTTACTACTGTGGTTCTCAAGGTAAACATAACAAGGAATAACTGTATTAGAGTGACATCCTGCCTTTTAGAAGTTACCGTCTTTTCTGCATTTTGGGTCACCTTCTTCAGTTTTTTTTATGTATAGGTTTCAGACGTCTGGAGGGGACCCAAAGCTGGTCTCTTTATCTGTAATGATAAGAGCAAAATCTCGACCCTATATCCTAACATAACTTCTGCCTTATCCCATTGATTATTATTTTTATGCTTTCAATAAACCAGTTGTCCAATATGTGTTTCCATATTATTGCCTGATTTTTGCCAGAAATGCTTTTCTGCTGATGTATGTGATTCTGACCTTTGGCTTAAAAATTTATTGTAAATAATGCCTGATATAATTGTTCTCACACCTCAACATTTCCCCCTGTTTTATTTTTGTAGCATTTATAAATAGAGATTTAACTGTTAATTTTTAATGATAAGTATACATACATTCACAGGCTTACTAAATCAGGGGATACACTGATATATTTGGCTAATTTTTGGCTAGAGTCCTGGTTAGATACAAGATAAATGTTAATATATACTTAGTTTTATAAGTTTATATTGACAATTAGGGTGAGAAACAAATAATAAAGCTAATTAAAAGATTAAGTTAATATTGAACAAAGTTACAGAATGACAGATAAATATAGCAGCTCTCTCTATATATATAATTACCAATATTTAGCTTTCAGCTGGGAAGTGTTGAAGTAGCAATTGATACTAAAGTTTTGGTTGGCTGTGTTTAGGATTAATGAATTAGATACCATAGATGCCAACTTGTGAGTATTTTGCTAATTCCTGAGGAAGGGGCCAGCCTCCTCAGAAAGGAACACAACTCTCCCTGGGCAGTACATTTTAAGGTTTATGCATCAGTCCCTGGAAGAGTGGCCTGCTCCCCCAGAGAGGAATACAACATCTGTTGAAATGCACTTTATTTTTTTTAATTTGTTGCAAAACATCCTTGATGTGCTTACCATTTTAATTTCCAATATTTTTCCCAAAATGTGAAAAGTGTTAAGTAGCAAGGCATTGGTTTGTTGATTAACACGTTTTCTGCATGATGCTTTACTTTTAGACTTGAACAATACTTGCCAGACTTGTTTTTTAATATATTTAGTTTCAGGACTGTCTAAACTCAAAACAAGTGATTTATATATATATTTTTTATAAAACACATTTATGTGTAATATACAAGATATTAAATTACTTAATTATGCAATGTATTGTATTAAATTTTTTATTAGTATTTTAGTTTATTATACATAATTCATTACTGTAGTAGATTATACAACAACACACATCCAATGAATAAACATATTTCTTAAGCATTTAAGATTCTTAATAGCATAATTAGAATGACCTCAGTTTTTTATTTTGTATAATTTCAGGCATAGGTAAAACCAAATTATTATCTCCTATTTGGGCTGTGGTGTAATACATTAACTTGTAATTTTAATACTTGCATTTGGTTTTGTTGTTACCATTATAATTAGAACTGGGTCTGTTGCTTACACTGTTGAATATAAACTTGACTTATTGTTGTCTATTTTGCAGGAAGGGGACTGTGGGCTGGATTGACTTGTTTAAGAAAATATTACAGAAAGCTTTAGCAAGTTTTTAAACAAAGTGATAGTGACATAAAAGGATATTAATTTTTTGCAACAAACTAGCAATATTTGGGACCACTGCATGCTGCAGTAGTGTTATTTTATTTTACTATATTTTACTGTCATGTGCTACCCTGGCAGCCTTTAATGGCTGCTTTCTTTTTGTACGTATAACTAAAAATTATGATTAATAGCATTATATTTTTATTTAATATTATTTGGAAACATTATTAAATCAGGAATTTTATACCTTTTAAAGTATTCATATTAACTTTTTATTCATATAATGTTAATTTTATAAAATTAGAAAATTTCTTTTAATTATACAACAGTTTTAAATACTTCAATCAACTTATATCACATGAACATAACCATTTTTTAACATTTTACATTTTTAGGTAAAAGACTAACTTATATGTGAGTTTGAAATGAAAGCTATCTTTCAGGATTTGACTTTGAGAAAGCAGGCTCTAGCATTGTGTTCTTTTAAAAAGTGATAAAACCTGTTTCTCTATGGAAACAATAAGTTTAAAGTACAAGGAACTATTTTGATAGGGTTCGGGTTTTGGTTAGGGGTAGGGTTAGGGTTAGGTTTAGGGTTAGGGTTAGGGTAAGGGTTAGGTTAGGGCTAAGGTTAGGTTAGGGTAAGGGTTAGGGTTAGGTTAGGATTAGGGTTAGGGTTAGGGTTAAGTTTAGTGTTGGTTAAGGTTAGTTAGGTTTAGTGTTAGGGTTATGTTAGGTTTAGAGTTATTGTTAGGTTTGCATTAGGGTTTGGGTTAGGGTTAAGTTAGTGTTAGTTAATGTTAGAGTTAGTGTTATGGTTAGGGTTAGTTAGGGTTTGGGTAGGGGTTAGGTTTAGGGTTAGTGTTAGGGTTAGCATTAGTTTAGGGTTAGGGTTAGTGTTAGGGTTAGGGTCAGGGTTAGTGTTAAATTTAGGGTTAGGGTGAGGGTTTAGGGTTAGTTTAGCATTAGGGTTTGGGTTAGGGAGTAATAAACTCAGTTTCAGCTGAGGAAGGATCGACAGCTCTACTGCTTTTGGTACCTGCCTTAAGTTCTGTTACAGTCTGGTTTGTACTGCTTTATTGCTGACTGGGTAGATTTGAGCAAGACTGGGGATTGTGCTCATTTTATTTGTCTGGGAGCATTGTGCGAAGCCTGCTTGGACGTTTCCCAATTTATTAATGAGACTACCGTTTTTAAGATATTTGGAATGGCATTCTTTCATCCAGTGTAACCCTTTTAGCATTTCGGACACACACGTGTTGCTATTGATTTATTATTACTGCTAAGTGGATCCCTTACACTAGTTTTTGCTTTGCAAATTTTTTTTTTTAAAGATTTTATTTATTCATTCATTTATCCCCCCCTTGCTGCTTGTGCTCGCTGGATCAGCTAACCATGCCATGCGGGCAGGCTTGCCTTCACCAGGAGGCCCCGGGAACCGAACCCAGGGCCTCCCATATGGTAAATGGGAGCCCTACTGATTGAGCCACAGCCGCTTCCCATCAAAATTTTTTTATATGACCTGGTTTCTCACAGTTAAAGCAATTTAAATTATTAACAACAGGACTATGTCCCTTTAGAGCAGGTGAAAGAGGTTTCACATTTTTTCCAATAACAGTAACTAAATTCCAGTAGATGCTAACAATCCCCAAGGGGGTGTACAATATGAGCATGTTCCTATTCCATTTAAAACTATCAAATAATTAAAACAAGCATGCATTCAAAAAGGTGTAAATTCTTCTTATACTCAAGAAATGGTGCAAAAATTGGCACAAGCAACCAGATTAATACCCTGGAATTGGGATATTTTAGCTCAAGCTGTTCTTAATTCAGGAGAATTTTTACAATTTAAAACTTGCTGGGATGATGAGGTTAATATTGTAGCACGATTAAATCAACAGCAAAATGCATTAGTGCCTATTACTGCTGAACAAATATTAGGAACAGATCAATAGGCTGGGATTACTCGCCAAGCTCAATATGATGATATTGTCATTGTACAAGGGCGATTGTGCGGCCTAGCTGCCTGGTGATGAATCTAAACCCCTGGACAGGCTGTATAATCATTTTCAAAATTTTTTCAAGGAATACTGTACCCTATGCTGGTTTTGTAGCAAGCCTGGTAGATGTAGTCAACAAGACAGTAACTTAATCTGATCTTTAAAAAAATGCTTATTCTAATGTTGGATTTGATAATGCTAACAGTGAATGTAAAAAGGCTTTATGTCCAATAAAGGCAATTGGAAGGACTTTACAGGATTAAATAAAAATATGCCAAAACATTGGGCCTTATACCTATAACATGAACCTACTTGCAGCTGCTCTAAAGGGACGTAGTCCTATGATTACTAATTTAAATTGCTTTAAATGTGGGAAACCAGGTGATATGAAAAAAGATTGCCAAGCCAAAACTAGTGTAAGAGCTCCATTTAGGGGAAAAAATAAATCAATACCAATTCGTGTGTGTCCAAAATGCCAAAGAGGGTTACACTGGGCCAAGGAATGCCATTCTAAATATCATAAAAATGGTATTCTCATTAATAAGTTGAGAATCTTCAAGTACGCCTTGCTCAAGGCCCTCAGACACACAATATAAGCATATTTCCCAGCCTTGCTCAAATCTACCCAGTCAGCAAAAGAGCAATTCACTCCAGGCTGTAAGAGAACTTAAGGCAGTTACCAAAAGCAGTACAGCTGTCAATCCTTCCTCAGCTGAAACAAAGTTTACTACTCCTTAACTGGGTAAACCAAAAATTAAGAACAGGAATTAAAGGGCCTGTCCCAGAAATCTGAACTTTAAGCCTAAATGTACTCCTAAAGAGTAGTAATCCAAAATATACATGTTAAATATCTGTATAAACTGCTAAATTAGAGCTTAACTGTATTTATGCTGTTTAAGTTGTCCTGGCTGCTTGCTGATTATGTACAAAAGTGTTTCAAAGAACAAGCTTATATATTACAGGTAATACAGACTCCATAAAAAATCTTCAAAACAGTAAAATCAAAGATGTGAAATGATGGAGGGCTTGAAGACAGCCATACCAATGGTGTGACAATTATGGGTCAAATTAGTAAGCATTATGTTTGTGTTAGTGTGTCATAATTCTTTTTTGTATTTGTCTGTTTGTTCTGTGTCTGCGTATATTTTAATAACTCCAGAGGGTAATATTAAATTGATAAATGAAGATTATTATGGGAGCTCTATTCAAATGGCCAAAAATTAAATAAGCGTGTATATTAATAAATAAATATGGATATTAGTATAAAACAATAAAAATACTTATACTCAAATTAAATCATTTTTCTAACAAGTTTGTTTAATGTTGATGGTAAATATAGGTTGTCGGAAGATTGCTTGGAAGTAGTTTCCAAAATCATTGTGGTAACTTAAGTATGGATGGTATATAGAATGTGCTTTATTATTAAAGAAAAGAAAGTCATTTTACCTAAGATAAAATAACTAGTTATTAAAACAAAGTAAAATGTGGGACAAAGCCTGAATAAATATAAAAGTTCAAAAGGCTTGTGTAAAAGGAATTTTTGTGGTCAAAGCTAAGTAAAATTTAAGCAGTCTATGTAAAAATTTTTGTAAAGCTTTAATGTCAAACAAACTAATAATATAAGGTTGAAGATTTATTCTTTCTCAAAGTTTCTCAAGTCAGTTAGACTGTTTTAGTAAAAGTTTACAAAATTTTTCTCCTAAATAATCAGTACGCATTAAAGAAAGTCTGTTTTATCGAAATAGCTTCTTATACTTTAAACTTATCATTTCCATTGAAAAACAGGTCTTATCACTTTTAAAAAGAGCACAATGTCTGAACCTGCTTTCGCAAAGTCAAATCCTGAAAGATGGCTTTTATTTCAAACTGTCACAAATAACTAGGTCTTTTACCTAAAAAAAGGTAAAATACTAAAAATAGTTAAGTCCTTGTGATATAAGTTGAATGAAGTATTTAAAATTGTTTTATAATTAAAAGAAATTTTCTAATTTTATATCTATTAAAGTTATATGAATAAAAATTCATATGAATACTTTAAAAGTGTATAAAATTCCTGAAAATATAATAATGTTTCAATATAATAGTAAATAAAGTATAATGTTATTAATCATAATATTTAGTTATAACTACAAGAAGAAAGCAGCCATTAAAGGCTGCAGGGGTAGTGCATAACAGTAATATACAGTAAAATAAAATAACACCCCAGCAGCATGCATTGGTCCCAAATATTGCTATTTGTTGCAAAAAATTAATATCCAGTTATGTCACTATCACTTTGTTTTAAAATTTACTTAAGCTTTCTTTAATATTTTCTTAAACAAGTCAAGCCAGCCCACATTCCCCTTCCTGTAAAATAGCCAGCAATAAATCGTTTATATTCAACACTGTAGGCAACAGCCACAATTCTAACTATAATGTTAAAAACAAAACAAATGAAAATTACAAGTTATTGTATTATGGCACAGCCCAAATAAGAAATACTAATTTGTTTTTACCTATGACTCAAACTTTACAAAATAAAGAAATTGAGGTCATTCTAATCATGCTACTAAGAATCTTAAAAGCTTAAGAAATAAAAGTTTATTCATTGGATGTCTGTTGTATGATCTACTGTAGTTATGAATTATGTATAATATACTTAAATAATAAACTTTAATAAAATACATTGCATACTTATGTAACTTAGTAACTTGTATAATATACAGAAATGTGTTTTATTAAATGTATATGTAAATTTCTTGTTTTAAGTTTCGACAGTCCTGTATCCATATGTATTAAAAAACAAGTCTGGCAAGTATTGTTCAAGCCTAAAGTAAAGCATCATGCAGAAAATTTTG
This sequence comes from Tolypeutes matacus, assembly GCA_026826555.1. Classification (NCBI taxonomy): domain Eukaryota; kingdom Metazoa; phylum Chordata; class Mammalia; order Cingulata; family Chlamyphoridae; genus Tolypeutes; species Tolypeutes matacus. The sequence goes on along the minus strand of JAKSZT010035506.1, from coordinate 2,413 downwards.
TTAATCCTGAAACCAATACCATGCTAGTTAACACTTTTCACATTTCAGGAAAAGTATTGGAAGTTAAAATAATAAATACATCAACAGTGTTTTGTAACAAATTAAAAAAATATAAAGTGCATTCCAACGGGTGTTGTATTCCTCCCTGGGGAAGCTGGCCACTCTCCCACGGATTGATGCATAAACCTTAAAAGGTACTGCCCAGGGAGTGTTGGGTTCCTTCCTGTGGAGGCTGGCCCCTTCCTTGGAAATTAGCAAACTACTCACAAGTTAGCACCTATAGTATCAAATTCATTAATCCTAAACACAGTCAACCAAAACTCTAGTATCAGTTGCTACTTCAACACTTCCCAGCTAAAAGCTAAATACTGGTAGTTATATATATATCAGATTGCTCTATTTATCTTTCATTCTGTAACTTTGTTCAATATTGACTTAATCTTTTAATTAGTTATGTTATTTGTTTCTCACCCTAATTGTCAATTAAGCTTATTAAAGAAAATATATATTAAAGTTTATCTTATATCTATAGGAAAAAGCTACTTGAAATAAAATATGAGGTAAGCAAAGTGGCAGGATACAAGATCAACACGCAAATATCGGTAATGTTTTGTACATTAGTACTGAGCAACCTGAGGAGGAAATCAGGAGGAAAATTCCATTTTCAATAGCAACAAAAAGCCTCAAGTAATTGGGAGTTAATTTAACCAAATAAGTACAGGACCTATATGCAGAAAACTACAAAACAAAGCTGGAAGAAATGAAAAAAGACCAAAACAAATGGAAAGAGATTCCGTGTTCATGGATTGGAAGAATAAATATCATGAAGATGTCAATCTTGTCCAAACGGGTTTACAGATTCCATGCAATACCAATCAAAATCCCAACAGCTTATTTTACAGAATTAGGGGAGGCAATTACCAAATTCATCTGGAAAGTTAAGTGCACCTGAATTGCCAAAAGCATTCTAAAAAAGAAGAGCAATGTGGGTGGAATTTCACTGCCTGGCCTTGAAACATATTACAAAGCTACAGTGATCAAAACAGCATGGTACTGGCATACAGGTAGACACATTGATTAGTGGAATAAAATTGAGAACCCAGAAATATACCCTCACCTATACAGTCAATTGGTTTTTGACAAACCTACCAAGCCCACACTAATGGGAAAAAAACCATCTCTTCAACAAATGGTGTTGGGAGTACTGGATATCTATAACCAAAAGAATGAAAGAGCAACCCTATCTCACCCCCCATACAAGAATCAACTCAATATATATCCAATATCTAAATATAAAAGCTAGGATCATAAAACTACTAGGAGAAAATGTAGGGAAACATCTTCAAGACCTTGTGGTAGTTGGTGGTTTCTTGGATTTTACACCCAAAGCACATGAAACAAAAGAAAAAAATAGATAAATGGGGCCTCCACAAAATTAAACACTTTTGCACCTAACTGGACTTTGTCAGAAAGGTGAAAAGGCAGCCAACTCAATGGGAAAAAATATTTGGGAATCACATATCTGTTAAGGGTTTAATATCCAGGATACATAAAGAGGTGTTACAACTCAACAATAAAAAGACAAATGACCCAATTAAAAAATGGGCAAAGGATTGAATAGACAAATCTCCAAAGAAGAATTACAAATGGTAAAAATCCACATGAAGAAATGCTCAACATCATTCATGATTAGGGAAGTTCAAATCAAAACTGCAATGAGATGTCATTTTACTCCTATCAGAATGGTCACTATTTAAAAGACAGAGAGCTACAAGTGTTGGAGAGGATGTGGAGACACAGGAACACTTTTTCACTGTTGGTGGGAATGCAGAATGAAACACCCACTATGGAGGATTGTTTGGTAGTTCCCAAAGAAGTTGAATGCAGTCTTGCCACGTGACACTGCATTACCACTACTGGGTATATACCTAGAAGAACTGACAGCAGTGACACGAACAGACATCTGCACAGTGATGTTCATAGCAACATTATTCACCATTGTCAAAAGTTGGAAACAGCCCAGGTGTCCATCAAAAGATGAATGGATAAACAAATTGTGGTTTATTCACACGATGGAATATTATGCAGCTGTAAGAAGAAATGAAGTCGTAAAGCATATGGCAACATGGATGAACCTGGAAGACATAATGTTGAGTGAAGCAAGCCAGACTAAAAAGGACAAATAGTGTATGAATGCATTACTATGAACCAAATATATTGTGTAACATCTTGTTTGATCAAAAAAAAAATTTTTTATATATCCATTACATTTAATTGAGAAATGTATATATATATATTCATTTGTGTTTTATTTTTAGTTTATAATTGTTTATATTTTCAATTATTTAATGTAGAAATAAAGTTTCAAAAAAATAAAAATAAAAAATAAACAGATAAAAAACAATAACAACAA
>JAKSZT010035495.1:110012-133475 GCA_026826555.1 Tolypeutes matacus | reverse complement strand
TAAAAGTAGGCTGGTCCAAGGGGCCATCTCTCCATTGTCTTCACAGGTTGGGAGGGGAAGGTTTCTCTGTCTCCACTCCCGGTCCCCACTCCTGGCACCCAGAAGTCTGCCTGGGTCCATCCCTGGCCTGGGCTGCTCTAAGCATGTTGAACTCTGAAGTCATTCAGTGTGACAGAGGCTAAGGGGCAATGGGCATGGCAGTGGATGGGGGCCTCTTTATGATGGATGCAAACTCTCTGCCTTCCAGGGGAGGATGGTCAATTTTGAAAAAAAGAGGAAGGTGAGTAGCTGTTGCCATCACTGGGGGTGGGGGGTGGGGGGGAAGATGGGAAACAGGGACCCTTCTGGGCAGGACACCCCGAACTGCATGCAACTTCCTCTTAGATTGATTGTGAGAGTTTGAGGAGAAAAGACAGGGCTGAACCCTCCCTCTGGAGGGTGGGGGTTATATGTGGGGTGGGTGTTATACGTGGGATGAAGGAATCTTCTTGGAAGATGAGTTGTGTGAACTGAGCCCTGAGGGCAGGTAGAGCCTGGAAGGGAGTGGAGGAGTGGGGGACCCATAGAAGCAAAAACAGCCACTGGGCCCCTTCCCACCCAGCAAGCCCACCCAGGCCTCAGCAGTGCCTCTTCCTTCCCTCTGGCCCCAGGAATACCAGATGGTCGCTGAGCTCCAGCAGCTCTAGGCAGGCTGCTGCTATGACTCCCTTGTTCCCAACGAACAATTTGGGGCCTGGTTTGGGGCCTTGGAGCAGCTCAGCAAGATTGATAGGTGAGGCCAGGACTGGATTTGGCAACTGTAGGTTCGGGATCACCCTGCTGGCTCCTGGGTCAGCATAGGCCCTGCTGTCTGAAGAATCTGGGGCACCCAAATGCCAACTCCTGTGTGACCACTGGGAGACAGCCCTGAGATGTGGCTCCCAGGAGCCTCACAGCCACCACACTGTCCTCTCTGTAGCTACCACTTGTCTTGTGAGCTTGAGCCCCCATCCCGGTCAGCCAGTAAGAGCTTCATGGACAAACACCATGCAGAAGGCATCAAGTCTTGGAGTGAAGAGTGAGTTCCCCATCCAGGGTGGGCAAGTGTGGGCTGGCTCGGGACTCAGGGAAGCTTCAGGATAAGCGTGGGCTTGGGGAGCCTGACAGTTTAGCGCTCCACACCCAACCAAGCCTTTCACTAGGGAGAGATGCCCAAACTCTGGGTCTGTTTCCCGTTCTGTGAAATGGAGTGATGCTGCATGATCTCTAAGGCAGTCAAAGACCACTGGCTGCTTTAGATGGGCAGAGCACTAAGCAGGTCAAGTAGTAGCAGGGCAGAAATTTGGTTGCAACTCCGGGAAGGCCTCCAAGGTAAGCTGACCATCCTTCCAGCAGCCAGGCCCCAGACACTGAGTCCAGTGGTAGCAGCGCCCCCCACTCCAGTGTGCAGTTCCAGTGTGGCCCTGACTTCAGCAGCGGGGATGCAGCTAACTCACCTCACATACACGTGACTGGCTCCTCAAGCTCTAAGGTAACATTCCACCTGGACCATGTTCCAGAGTCCCAAGATGGCCAGGAAATGAAGGGGACTGCTCACCTCTTCTCATGTCAGCCCTCACCCTCACCCTCCCTCTCTTGTGCTGGCTTGGCCATCTCCGAGTCCACAAAGTGGTCAAGGATTGTGGACACCTACAGTACTTCTAGAGCCTCCTGGAGCTTCTCAAGCAGCCCTGGGGTTTTCCGAGCCTCCAGGCCTTCTACTGATCTAGCTGTCACCCACTTGGAGCAGTCGACCTCCGCATCATCACAGAAATCCTCCACTGTCACATCCGCATCTGGAGGAACATCGTCTTCCTCATCCTCCATCAAACCCAAGGCCAAGTGGACCAGCTACAAGCGCCGTGACACACGGCCGCGCTATAAACGGCACATAGGCAACTGTTGCATTATCTGCGTCAGCCTGTTTGAGGACAATGAGAACAAGTACAAGAACATCCTGGTGAGCTGGGCATGCGGCCATCCCCTCGGGTCCCTCAGTGGTTCAGGCAGTAGACACATAAGGAATGACATGTTCCCTCCCTGCCATCCTGGAGTAGACTTCCTAATGGGTGGGGAAGGACAGACAGCCCCCTCCAGAAGCAGGAAGAGTGTGAGTTCGATGACAGTCAGTGCTCAGGATGGTGGACATAGGGGTTGAGACTGGCACATGGAGTGAGGAAGGCCTAGGAAGGGCTCTATGAGGCTGCTCAAAGTGGAAGAGAAGGGGAAAGCCTGCCAGCCCTGATGGGGACATGTGCTTGGCCAGCCAGAGGGACAGCCTGGAGGCCAGGGTGAAAGAGCAGGGGTCAAGGAGAAGAGCTGAGGTCAGAGAGGTGTTGGGAGCTGGGTCACATCAAGCCCTGTGAGCTGATGGACAGAGCTTGACTTTCTCACATGTGGAGATGGGACTCACTGGAGGGTCAGAGCAGAACAGTGACAGCTGGTGACCTTTGGTCTCAAAGTGGAGATTGGGCCAGTGTGTGGAGACACCGGCCAATGATGGGCTGCTGAGGTGACCTAGAACTTAGGATGGGGATGGGGTCTGTCCTACAATGGTGGCCTTCAAGGCATGAGCAGGAGCCAGATCCTGGATGGGACATGCAGATGGACCACCCCAGTCCCCATCGCAAAAAGGCTGGCTGAGCTACCATGTTAGACACCCACCCCAGGCTGCTCTTCTCTTGTAGCTAGGAGCAGGTGTGGTTTCAATAAGCTGTCACGTGTCTGACTCATGACCTGAGCCCTGCCTGTAGCTGGGCCCTCATGGTCAAGTCAACTGTGGTCTGGACCTTGCTGACCACACCTGATCCTGGAGCCCAGGGCAGTCCTGGTGTGCTGTAGGTTGTCATCTAGCCCTTCCTCCTCTCTGACAGCTGGGCTTGGACTAGATGTCATGTGCTCTGCCCTGGGGTTTCATTGCTACCTGGAGGTGTCCTGGAGGGGCAGGGTCAGGGCAAGGGCACTCTCTGAAGACAAGCCATCTCCCATGATTGGGAGGCAGGAGGTGAAAGAAAGAGAGAGGCCTAGATATCACTCCTCAGTTCCCACCCTCTGCTGCATGGTCACCCTTTGCCCCCAGGAGTTTTCAGGATGAGACCCAGGGGACAGAATTCAGCCTATAGGGCAGGGGTTTGGACCCATACTGGGAAACCTCAAGACAGAGGTGAAGGTTCTTATAGGAGATGGTTGTAGGAAAGATTGGAAAGACCCCTCATTCTATGGAGGTCTCCCCAGAGGAGCAAGGGAAGACAGTGAGGCCCCTATAGACCCAGCCCTGACCAGAGATGGCTCCATAGGGTCTCCGGCAGCTGCACTCTGGGGGTGCTGGCTCCAGAACCCAAGCCCTGAGGACATGTATCTGGATCCACTGCAGGTGACTGACCAAGAAAGGGTTCCAGCTGTGATCCACAAGGCCCTGGAAGAACACAACCTGGATGGGGACAAGCCAGAAGACTACAAACTGGTACAAATCATTTCAGAGGATCAAAGTAAGTCAGGGGACGAGTTGGAGAGGGTGATGGTGGATTGGGTAGGCTGAGTTCCATGTCCCCAGCCTGAAGGTCTGAGGCCTCCTGGTTCCAGTATACCTGAGAGCATGGTGGGTAGGCAACCTGTCCACAAACCACGCTGCCCAGAGCAGCCCTCGGTGCCCACAGCATCTTCTACTGACCTGCTCCTTCTCCCTTGTCTTCCCTGGACATGACCTTGGCCTTGGGAAACCAAGTTCAAAGCTAACAACATTGAGGTACCCAGAGAAAGGGATTTTCACCTTGGACCATGAGCAAGGTGGCCAAGCAGCGGGCTCAACTTGAAATGTGTCCTCTGGACAGGAGGGGATGAATGCACCTCCAAAAGCATGACTGGTAGACACAAACACCAAACATGTTACAGGCCATGCCTTTTTGATGGTGAAAACTAGACAAAATATCCTTGATCCACTTAGGAGACCCTAGGGAGCTGACTCAGTATTTAGCAAGTGGGAAAGAGAAAGTATCCAAAAGAATAGCACAGACCCAGAGCCAGGCATCCTGGGCTCTGAGGCCTTAGATCAGTTTCTCAAGCACCAGGGCCTTTTTCTCACTAGCCGAAGGGGTGAGAAAATTAACCAATGTATATGTACATGGTAGTATGTGCACAATAAAATTAACTATGTTCTTGTCAATGAGCTGATTCCCTTCTCCCAGCCATTAGCCCAGGCAAGTTAAAATGACTCCCACCATTGTTGGAAGTTGGTTTTAAATCCTCTCTTGTCTTTCAAATGAGAAATGGGATCTGTGAAGTGTGAAATAGGGCAGAAGGACCCATCCTACAGAACAGGACGGCTGAGGACTGGAGAGGTTAAGACAGGAGATGAGTAGCCACACCACTGAGGTGGAGCAGGAATTCCAGCCCAGTGTTTCTTTCAAGCTGGCTCTAGGCCAGGAAGACAGGAAGAAAATAGCATCAAAGTGTAAATACTTGCTGGGTGTCTGGTACTACCTGGTCATGGAAGCCTTCAGGTACCCTGCTTGGGAGGCCTGGGCCAGAGCTGCTCTTCACTGGGCCCCAGTAGACTTGTCCTGGGTAGGGCTGCTTTAGGAGGCCATGGCCTGGGTACTAGAAATCCAATTTCAGCTCTGAGATCCTGAGCAGAGAAGGTGGCAAGTGGTGGGGAGTAGATGACCTCTTGGCAGCTCCATTTTGGCATTTATGAGTTACTGTCACTTTTCAAACAAAGGTACTTGATTTTTAGCTGTGCCTCTGCAGAGTCATTCCTTCTGGCAGGCATCATTCAGAGGGCTCTTTTTGGTCCTGGAGTTGGATTGGGGAATTCAAGTCCCTGGCTGAGGCCTGCTCTTGTGGGGGCACAAAGGCTTGGTATGTCCTGTGGTCACTCTGAGCACAGCTGACCACCTCTCTGTCCCACTCCCCAGTGCTACAGATCCCGGACAGCGTGAATGTGTACTATGCTATGCAGCCCTCACCCAAGTATCATTTTCTGCTCATGAAGTGGGACACACCCATGGATGACAAGGTTAAGAACAGAACTATCTCAGTCCTTCTGGGGAAAAAGCAGAAGGGACCCAAGTTCCTAAAGTGGAAATTCTCATTGGCTCCTCGTGCCCACCAGCCTCAGCCTCAGGGTCACCCTTCCCAGGTCTGCCTGGCCAAGTAGTTTTGCTGACCCCAATCTCAGTGGGCCAGGCCAGGCAGGCACTTCCCTTCCCACCAGCCAGTCTGGACCACCCTCAGACTCCACTTAACCCCCTGCACCTCTCTTGATGCCCTGAATGACTCTGCCCTTTGAATGGCTGTTCTGGGCTCCTGTGACCAGTCACTCATTTAGGGGACAACTGAGGGTCTCACTTGGAGCCCTTGGATGACATCCATGACCTTCCAGGGTTCCCAGCACAGCCTTCCCCCGATGCTAGCCTTTTTCAGGAGTGAGGGTATCTCTGCTCACTCCCACCCATGTCCCCTCATTCCTCAGAAGTAGATAGAGTGACCCTTGTCACTGAGCTCACTCTCACTGAGTGAGTGAGGAGGGGCCCAGTTGGGTCCCAGTTTTCTCAAATCTCATGGCACTGCAAGAGCCACACCCCACTGTCTCTGAGAATTTATGAGACTATGCTAAATATGGTTAGTCAGAAGGAGGATTTGGTGAGATTGGAAAACATTTGAATTTATGAACAAACCGCAAAATATTATATAAAGAGAGAGAGAGCGGAAGGGCAATATTTATCTATTGTAAATAGTAAATGTTACATGTGAGTATTTTCTTATTAAAGACTTGTTTCCACTACATTCTCAGAGTTGTCGATTCATTCTTTCATTTACTGTGTTAATTGAAATGTGTTGAAGCCTCTCACATTGCTCATTCAAAAAAGATCATGCAGAGTCATCAGTTTATTCATGAAGAGTCATCAGTTTATTTTAGAAGGGAGAAGAGAAAAGAGCCAGCCACCCTTCCCTGGCTTGCTGAAACAAACACAGAAATCCCCTTTCACAAAGCAAATGTGCATTTCAGTGTCCATACACCTAGAAGGAACTGAGACCACCCATGGGGATCATCAAGATTTAGATGCTGAAGGTACTTCCATTCATGAGGACAATTTCCTGACCCCAGGCAAGGCAGTGGGTGCCTTTCTACCACTTTGGAGGAAGGACATTTTCTGATTCTTGTCTGAGGTTTTTTTTGAGCACCAAATAGGAACTTGTAGTTTTCAAGGGCAAAGTCTAAATTTACATCAGCACTAGTTACAGATAAAATTAGAATACAGCTTCCAATGTGGAAAGGAAAAGGACAGAGGGAGATTATTAGCACACGGTCCATGGGGAGCAGAACTTTGCATCCTCAGTCCCCATCTAGACCCCGTGGTCAAATCTTTACCTTAGATTTCATGCTTTGGGATCCTTTTCCCTGACACAGAATTCCTTTTCCTTATGAGGGGCCTGGGGGATTGAGATGCAGCTTTTCAGTCTCCAGCTGAACCTGGTTTCATAAACACAACTGCTCCCTATGAACTAGTGCTTCCCACTGCCCTGCCATTCCTTGTGCAATTTCTTAACATAGAAAATCCATGGCAGGCCTTGACCTCTCTGTTGAGTACCTGGTGACCTCTACTCCCCAGATGGGGCCTGAGGCATCGCCTGTGGGCTAAGAATGCCAAGACAAGAATACTTATTCCTTGTAAGCAGACACACACACACCCTTTCCTGTGGGTCATGTTGAAGTCTTGGGCCCTGTGGTTTGAGATCCACCATCTTGGGGATTTCCAGTTTACACTCTCAGCTGTGTTGCTACCGATTGTCCTCAAGACGAGTTTGGCTCTGAGCCCATAGAGCTTGCCAGCCCTGTGGGATGACTGCATCCATTGTCCAAATTTGTGCTTTGCTTATGTCATTGGGGTGTGGACAATTCCTGTGAGGAGGGGTTGAAAGATAGGGCTTGAGCGGGGAAAGGAATGCCACCTAGACTGAGGACCACAGTCCTGCACAGACACACCTCACCACAAATTAAATTACTGAATGTCTTCCTGTTCGGTGGTGACAGGCCCTGTCCTGAGCTACCTGTGAGCCCTCCCCTGGCTTCCCCATGTGCAGGAGCTAAAGGTGTAACCCCTGGCACAACACAGAGCCCCAGGACCCTGCACCAGCCTCATGCCTCCCCTAGCTGGAGGCTGCAGGGTCACTTCAGGCTAGTTTATCAGGGAAGTAAAACACTATAATCTTACATTTTAATTAGGAAATATATGTCTAAACCAACCGAATTTCTTTGTAAACAACAGAGTTTCTAGCTCTCTTTATTGAGCAGGCCTATAAGTAAAGAAAATCTGGTAGCAACAACCACCACTGATGCCCAGATTGTGGTCTCTAAATACTATTTTCCATGAAAAGAAAAGAGGGTACCTAGGAGGTATGTGGGAGTCCAGGTCTTGGCCAGGAAATGTGTGAGAGGAACCTGACATGGTGTACTGGAGAGCATGGAAGGCACCAAAACCCTCAGATGGATTCTAACCATGATGGGAGCAACTGGAAGGCCTTCTGGCCAAATTTGGAATAAGTTTGGCATCATAATAGCCAAAAAGTACAAACAACTCAAATGCCCATCAAATGATGAAGGGATAAAGAAAAAATGGTCTGTCATGCAATGGGGTATTATCAGCTATAAGATGTAGTGAAGTACAGATATATGCTAGGAGGTGAGGGACCTGAAGAACATTATGCTAAGTGAAAGAAGCTGGACACTAGAGGCTACTTATAGGATTCCATTTATATGAAGGATCCACACTAGGCAAATTCAGACACACAGAAGATAGACTAGTGGTTGCTGGGGTCTGGGTTGAGGGTGGTTGGGGGAAAGGGACTGCTATTGGATCCAGGATTTCATTTGGAATTGATGAAAATATCCTGGGATTAGATCATAGCTATGATTTTACAGTCTTATGAATATACTAAAAAGCACTGAGTATGGCACTTTAAAAGGCTGAAGTTATGGCATGTTAATTACATCTCAATAAAAAGTCAATACTGGAAGTCCATAATGTTGTTTGTCTTAAGTGGGGCCTGGACAGCTTGGGAAATAGACAAACACTTGCACAAACACTGATGGTTTTAAGAAAGTCTCAGGGGCTTTCAGAGACTAGAGGAATTGGGGAGGGGGTGGCAGTTAGGTGAGTTGCTGCTTCCCTGGCTCTGGCCTTTCCCGTTAACCAAATCTGCCGTCAACCCCTACCCCATTCCTGGGAATGACATCATCCCTCATGTATTTTGTGTGGAACTCAGAAAGAGTCTTCTCAATACCCTGAGCTTCTGTGCAAGCTATTTGATGTCTTGATGCTTATATGACTTATCCTCATTTGAATTTCATTTCCTTACTCAGGATTCTAGTAATAAGACCCACACAATGCACACAAAAATATTAAATTTCTACTCTGGGGAGTCCTGCTATGTTTTCTAATTGAGTAGCAAGAATCTCTAGAGTACATAGGCAGTGCCTAATAAAATAAAACAGACCAATACTCAAAGCCCTTTATATTAATGTTTGTGCTTATGAAATTTTTCTTGCAATATTAAAACTTAGCCTAATACTATCTATTGCCTAAGAGTTACCACTGGAAAACCTCCTTCTTACTCAAATGTGGCCCCTCTCTAAGCCAAACTCATCCAATTTACTCACTGCCTTGCTTGCTGCATGGGACATGATTCCTGGGGTTAAGCCTCCCTGGCACTGACAGATTATTACCAAGTGCCAACCAGTGATGTATTTGGAAAAGACCTTGACCCAAAGGGGGAAACATTAAATACAAAAGAGTTTTTATGTCTAAGAGATTTCAAACTGAGTCAGAAGTTGTTCTGGAATTTACCTTATGCATATCTCAAGCAGATCTTACTAACTGCCACAATAAACAAAACCTCCATCAGAGGTTCTCCTGAGGAGTTTAGAGACATCTGGGCACTATATACAAGTCAGAAAACCCTAGGAAATCACCCCATCAGTGGGCCTTAATTTGGAATATATGATCATCTATTTCCTTGCTGGTACAGAGGTTCATTTATAATTTCCCAACACGTGATTTTCCTACACCTTTTATTTGAACCTATTATAAGCCCTATACCCATACCGATGTTCCAGAGACATATCTTCAGATGGTTCATATTCTGGTGGAACTTGAATCTCAGCAGATTTTCAGCCAACATCTACTCTCCAGCACATTGAACTAATCCTGGACAGTTCACAAAAGGATGATGGTGGACAATCCCATCCCCAAAATAAAACATATCTACAACTCCAAGCAAAACAGTTTTTTTCCATCTGACACCATAAGATCTAAATCCCTTCTCAATCTGAATCAGAGTAGGCATTGCCTTCCCCAAATCCTCAAGCCTGAGGAATGAACAAACAGAAGGAGAGAACGCAACCATGGACCACAGTAAAATTATTATTATTGTGGTAATCTTCCATTACCACACAAACTATAATGGCTATTATTAAAGTCCTGAAGATTCAACTAGTGAAAAAGTCCTTAAGTCTTTATGGTAGGTAAAAAGGAAATTCAACCCTATGTAACTCCTTCTAAAGTATTAAGAAAATTTAAACAATACTAAAATGGTTTGTATTAATTGTTATATAAATTCCAACTGTGTTATATGTTGATTATATTTTAATACTAATGCCCTCTGTGTTAATTTATATACACAAAATTTTGAGTATTTTCCAAGTATATGGCAAAAAGTATTTTTAAATAAAAATTATGAATAGAGATAACATAAAGTATTGAACAGTGACAATAAATAACTCACTCTTATGTATTATATATTCTTAACCTAAAGATAATCAAAGTTACCCTTGTTAGCTTCTCAAAATCAAGGTCTTTAAGCTGGTTTATCCAATTTTCCTATGCAGAGAACATTTAAAATTTTTCTGCTCATGTAAAATACACTATTGTTATATTGTGGAACTGTGTTTTGAGCAGACTGTTGGCTGGCAGATGACCTGACTCAGGCATCAGCCTTTACTTTGTCCCATCTTGGAAATTTCTCAGGACTGGGGTGACCTCCAAAGCTGTTTGACAAAAAGCATTTAAATTCACATATAACATTTGAGACAACAGAGTGACAACAATCAGATTGATATGATCGTCAATTTTACATATCAACTTGACTGTTATAGTGCCCAGTTTTTCTGCCATACAATGGCATAGATGTTGCTGTGAAAATGTTTTATAAATGAATTGAAATCTACAATCTGTTGACTCAAAATAAAGCAGATTACTCTGGATAATGTAGGTGTACCTTATCCAATTTGTTGGATACATTAAATGCATAAAACAGAAGGATTCAGAAGGATGAAATTCTGTCTCAAGACTATACCTGTCACTCTGTCCTGAGTTTGCAAACTAAGGAATTCATACTCAAGGCATTACTATCACTATTACAGGGATTTCCATCCTCCTGCCTGCCCTTCATATTCATACTTGCCATCCCCCACAATCTCATGAGCCAACTCTTACAACAAATCATAGATATAATAAATCATATATATGCATGCATATATATATATACACACACAAACACCTACATACATATATACACACACATTCATACACATACATGTAAGTTGTTGCTTCTATTTCCCTGGAGAACTCTGACTAGCACACCTTTTGATATCAGCAGAGGGACTTAAACTATAGGGTGATTTACTTAAGTTGGTCTTGGGACTTTTAGAATTGGTTCTTAACCTATTCAAATTAAAAAAAACTCTATTTCCAGTGTTAAAGAAGACACTGGCAGTCCATGATGTGATGGGTCAATAGAGCTATGCAAAATAGTACTATTGTATACCCCTAATCAAAGACTTATAAGATTCTGTTGATGAGATATTTCATTTCTGTGAAATTAACAAGTACAGGGAGATTGGCTTATGCTTCTAATATGCTAGAGAATGTGGAGGAACAAAAGGATGAATTCAGGGCTTTAAATTCCCTGTTCAAACAATACCAACAGGAACATCTTAGAAATCCTCAGAACAGGAGCCAGCAATGGGAATTCTCAGTCATGGTGCTAATGAGGTTGTTACCTGTGACTATGCAAGCCACATGTTTTGATGCCATTTCCTTCGTACAAGCCAATATACATTTTGTCAGAACCTATAAAAGTACATGGTGCAAAATGTAAACCATAGTGTAAACCACTGACCAGGATTAGTAGCAAACATTTGATATTTGTTTATGAATTACAACAAAAAAAAACCAAACTCATGGAGGGTGTTATTGGCTGGGGAGGGTGTGGGGGGATGGGAGATGAGTATGTGGGAATTCCCTATATTTTCTTTTTTAATTTTAATTTTTTTTTTTTTATTTTAAAGAAGCTTTAGATTACATAAATGTTACATCAAAAATAGAGGGGATCCCCATATACCCCACCCCTCCCTTTCCCCCTCCCCAAATTTCCCCCATTATCAACATCACTCATTAGTGTGGTACATTTGTTACAATTGATGGACACATATTGAAGAATTGCTACTAACCATGGACTAGAGTTTCTATGTGACTTTTCTATAACTTAAGCTTTTTGAAAAATAAAGTGAAAAAATTAGACAGTGGGGGACCATACAGAAGAAATGGTCAATATACAGAAAAGATAACAGATCTTATAGTGATGAAAGGCACAATTCTAAAAAAAATATTTTTAATTTTAATTTTCTAATTTTAAAATTTTTTATTTCTTTTATAATATTTTAATTTCATTATTATTATTTTTGTGGGCTTTGTTTTGGATTTCAGAAGGGTTGCAATTGTGGCAGGGGAGGACCACCTGTGTGGAGTATCAGTGGTGAGGGGATGTGTGGAGACTGGACACCTGGGGCATGCTTCTATGGAATATTAATGTGTTTATATGGTCATGGGCTGTTGTCTTGGTGGGTGGAGACCCAGAAAAAATGAAACTGATGGAACATTGAATTCCCATCCTGGGGAACCCAGCTACATTCTTTAATAGAGTGGTATGAATATCCAGAGTACATGGTTGGTGCCTATCAAAGGAGGAAAGACCAATTCAACAGGCCCTTGATATTGATGCTTGTACTTATGAAACTTGTTCTTGTGTAATTGAACCTTAGCCTAGTGACACATATTGACCAAGAGTTCCTCCTTAAAACCTCCTTGGTGCTCAAATGTGACCTCACTCAAAGCCAAACTCAGCATATAAATTCACTACCTTCCACCAGACATGGGATATGACTCCCAGGGATAAGCCTCCCTGGCACCAAAGAATTATTAACAAGCACCAATTAGCTATGCATTTGGAAAAAGCCCTAGAACAAAAAGGGGAAATAATAAATACAAATGAGTTTTTATGCTTAAGAGATTTCAGAGTGAGTCAGGAAGTCATTCCAGTGGTTATGCTTATGCACATTTCAGGAGGATTTCATTGATTGCCACAGTAAACAGTGTCTCAAGCAGGGGTGCTCCTGAGGGCTCTAGAGACATCTAGACACTATAGGCAGAGCAAACAACCCAGGAAATTGTCACTCCACTGGTGGGCCTTATCTTGGAATATATGATAACCTATCTTCTCAATGTAACAGAATTAGATTCAGTTATAATTTTCTTACACATGGTTCTTCAGCCCTTTTTATTTGATCCTAACCTTAGGATTATACCCATTAAATATATATCCCAAGACTTATCTATTCCAACTGTTCATATGCTGGTTGAGCCCTGAATATCAGCAGAGTTGCAGCCAACACCTACTCTTGAGTTCATTGGCCTCACCCAGGACAACTAACAAAAGAAGATGATGGACAAAGTCCATCTCAAAAAATAGAGAACATATAAATCTGCAAGCAAGACAATTCCATCCATCTGCTCCATGGGATCTCAGTCCTCTCTCAGTGGGAAGCAGACTGGGTATCACCATCCCCAAATCCTCAACATCGAGGAATGAACACACATAAGAAGGGAATGCAAGTATGGACCAAAGTAGACTTATTATTATTCTAGTAATGGAAGAACTTGTAGCACTGTTATAAAGACAGTGGTCACCAGAGGTTTTGAGTGGAGGTAGAGAGAAGAAAAGGTGTAACACGGGGCATTTTGGGGACATTGGAATTATTCTCCATGATATTGCAATGACAGAAGCAAAAAATGTGTAATTCTACTTAGCATTGCACCATAAAATTGTGAGGTGCAAAGTGTAAACCATAATGTAAACTATAACCATGGTTAGTAGCAATGCTTCAGTGTTTTCATCAATTGTAACAAATGTACTACACTCATGAAAGAATTTTAAATGGAGGGGGAAAGAGTGGGATATACGGGAATCCCTTATATATTTGATGTAAAATTTATGTAATCTAAAGCTCCTTTAAAATAAGGAAAAAATATGGGAATGAAAAGCTATTAGTATGTAATTAGAAATAAATATTTGATAAATTCTTCTTTCAGTGTAATTTGATACTAAATGCTTATTCTTAGTTATGTGTTTCAAAAATTCTTCCCATCTTCTGACAATTTACCCTGCAATATATTTAGTTTTAAAATATCAAGTTTGTTCTAAGAAATTTACAGCATGCTTCTTTCTAGTCACATATTTTGATTAAACATATTCTTAACCATTTTCTTATTATTTACTCTAAGCAGTTTCCAAACAACCTAAAATAAACAAAAAATAATATATTTGTTTTATTTGTTATCTACATGTTACATAGAGGTAAAATGTAACAAAAATTCCAAAGTATACTGCTGATGTATAATAAAAAATGACAGAAATTTGAAAAACAACTTTTTTTGTAGATACAGATATCAACAGTCACTTTTAGTAGACAACATTTCTTATATATTATATAAGTATTAGTAGACTAAAACTGATATATGTAGGAGTTTTATTATAAAATTGATCTATTAAAATTTATAGTCAACTAGTCATCATGGTTGCTATACTTAATATGAACTATTTACTCTACAAAGAATAAAATATAATTCTAGATATAAACAAATCATCTGAGTATTTATAAGTGTAAATTGAATAAAATACATTCTTAGAAAAGACTGATAAACCCAGTTAAACAATTCTAATTGTATGCCATTCAAATAGATACATCTAATATAGAGAGATATAGAATATTTAGCAATATAAAAATAAATGAAGTTATATGACAAATATTAACCAAATAAATCTAATAAGTCAATTAGATTTCATGACAAAATAAACTTTAGTAATAAAATATCAATTTCACTGAGATAGATATTATTTTATAAAAACGTATTTTGCTGGTTGATACAAAAAAATCTAAACTTGTTATTCCACCACAAGCAGATTATGCCCAGAGAGACTTCTTGACCCCCATACCTGAACTCAATGCACCTCTGATATCCAGTATAGTAAGATAATAAAATTGGGTTGTTTTAAGTCACCAAGTTTGTGATGATTTGTTACAGTAGCAATTGGAAATGAATACAATGTGGAACATTAATGCCATTTGATATAGCCATGACTAAGGCCATTTCCAGGAATCTATCCCAGTGGTAATAAATATTTTCAGCTGTGTGAGTTGGCATGGGGGGCTCAGACTCTGAAAAGTGCACCAATATCGGGACATTCAGTCCCATCTAAGTGCTTCCCTTCACAGTCTAGGAACCACAGAGTCCATTCAATAACCACAAAATGTGAATTCACTTTTCTGTTTGCTTGATTTGGGCAGTTAATAAGTTTTGTAGGGTAAATATTCCCTTTTTTGTTATAATCAACCCTCTTTAAAGGGCATACTTGGATCTGATTATCATTTTCGATGTGAATATAATGAGGTAGTCCTGGTAAGGCATAATAGTTGGCTTTCCTTTGCAAGATTACTTCTTCAGAGATTTCCAGGAAGGAGAGAGGAGCCTCATCATTCAGGTCCAGAGGGAGTGTCTCATCTGACAAGAGGGATTTGCTGGAGGTTGGATTCAGGGTAATTACAGTCTTCAGGCATTCTCTCAGATATTTTCTTTCTGACACTAATGTTACCACTCTTTCCTAGCCCATGCCCTAAGTTTCATTAATAGACTTGCTTAGGACATTAATTCAACCGGAGATTAGCATAGTTATGGCAGGTTCCACATTTTTAATTTGAGACTTAATCTGATGGTTCCTAAACATTTTAACATCTTCAACACTATTAGGTGCAATCACTTTACTTAATAGTCCCTGATTTCCTGTGTCGGTCCTCTATACTGACATAGCTCTTCAAAGCATTGTCTCTAATTCTACGCTTTAAATGTATTCAGACAACAGAATTGATATAAAACTATATTAAATCAAAGCATATTTGTTCAATAAATCATTAAATATCACTCTATTTATATATAGGTTATATGAAAATATGTAGCATCCCGTATATGAAATAAGATCATTGAATGTGGCTTTTTTTTGTGCATTTATTAGAAACTCTTAATTTTGTTTTTAATAAGTTGTTTAATATACTATAAGATATTGATAAGAATTATCAACAAGTTTTTAAGTTGTAGATTTCAAAATCAATTTTCTTCTAATGAACAGGGATATTTGCCATAATTAATATTCTGTGTAGAGCTCTCTATTCCTGACTTTTTTATTTTCCATGTTTGTTTTGTAAGTTCACAAATTTTACTATACACTTATTGTTTATGTATGTTCACGTGTGAATGATATAGTTCAATAAAGTGAAAAATGTTTTACAAAGCAAGAGATGCTACAGCATAGTAGAAGCCTGGTTTCCAGGATTACCTCAAAGAAAAGAGCCACCCACAAATCCTAGTCAGTTAAAGTATACACTGTTAAATCCAAGGACAATACTTACCCCAATGTTGAGACACTCTGTTTCTGAAGTCCTTTCTTATTCCAAACAGCTAATATTTGACTAATATTGGTTCCTTCCCCAGCCCAATCAAATCATCTGATAAATTGCTCTTTCCTATACCGAGTTTTTTTCTTTCTGTAAATAGGACTATAATTCTATTTTTGAGTATATTTAACAGCTATCTCCAAAATTACACTGTCTTCTACAAGCAGCTCTAGTGAAGTCTGCCAGCAACATATGCTTCTCATCAATGTATTGAACACTTCTTAATATAATGTATTATATGTTTTCAACTCTATATAGGTTAATTTGTAGACAAAAATTTCATATGATAATGTGGTGATTAAGAATGTGAACTCTAATGTCAGACTGTCTGTGTTCAAATTTGAGCTTATACTTAAAATTGTTGTTAGGCCATGAACAATCTGTAAAACTTTTGTACCCCAGTTCATCATGTGTAGAATTCAGCCATTCAAATATATATATTGAGGCACACTTCTATGTGTTGGGAATAAAGCACTGGACATAATTGAAAAAAAAAAAAAAAAAAAAAAGCAACAGCTAATCAAAACAAGATGGCACTGGCATAAGGATAGACACTGTATATAGAACAGTAGATTAGAATTGAGAGTTCAGAACTAAACCCATCTGAGTAGATTCAATTGATTTTGACATGGTGAAAAGTCTATTCAATGGGGAAAAATTAATCTCTTCAATAAATCATGCTTGTACAAATGAATATTCTCAGGAAAATAATCTAATCGGACCCTACCTTATACCATATAGAAAAGTTAACTCAAAGAGGACCAAAAACCTCAATGTAAGAGCTAAAACTCTAAAACTCGTAGAAAAAACACAGGGATTATATGTGGGTGTTTTTTTTTTTAACATTTTTTTTTTATTTTTAAGGAGCAGATTACATAATTGTTACACAAAAAATACAGGGGATTCTCATGTACCTCACCCCTTTCCCCTCCCACCCGTGTACCCACTAACAATATCTTTCATTAGTGTGGTACATTTGTTACAATAGATGAACACATATTAAAGCATTGCTACTAACTATGGTCTCTACTTTACATTATGGTTTACATTTTGTATTGCACAATTTAATATATTTTGACAAAATAAATAATGACTTGTATCCACCATTGCAATATCATGCAGAACAATTTCAGTGTCCACAAAATGCCCCATGTTACATCAGTTCTTCACTCTCCCTCCCCTGAGAACCTCTGGTGACCACTGTCTTTATATCAGTGTTACAAGTTCTCCCATTACTAGAATAGTAATAAGTCTACTTTAGTCCATAGCTGCATCCCCAACTTTTGTTTGTTCATTCATCAGTCTTGAGGATTTTAGGATTCTGATGTCCACTCTGCTTCCAAATGAGAAAGGGCTTAGATCCTATGGGGAAGATGGATGGAACTGCTTTGCTTGCAGTTGTAGGTGCTCTGTTTTGGGGGACGGGCATTGTCCTTCATCATCCTTTTGTTAGTTGTCCTGGGTAAGTCTGATGACCCGGAGAGTAGGTGTTGGCTACAACTCTGGTGAGATTCAGGGCTCAAACAACATATGATCAGCCAGAAGATTTAAGTTTCTGAGATTATTTAATTATAGGGCTAATTATAGGTTCAAATAAATGGGGCAGAAGAGACATGTATAGGAAATTTATAAATGAGCTTCATAGTGATTCAATGTTAAATCTTTACTATTTGGATTTGGAAATGAATTCTTAGATATTACACAAACACTCACACACAAATTAAAAATTAAATAAACTGTATTTCATCAAAATTAAAAGTTTTTTTTCCCAAAAGACACCATCAAGAAAGCACATAGAAAATATACAAGAATGGGAGAATATATTTTCAAATCATATATCTGTTAAGTGTCTAGTAACCAGAATGTATAAAGAACACATTCATCCCAACAGTAAAAAGATAGACATACCATTAAAAATGGTCCAAAGTCCAGAATAAACACCACTAAAAAAAGATATAAAATGACTGACAAACACATGTGAAGATGCTCAATTTCATTAGTCTTTAGAGAGATAAATAACATGAGATCTTTTGCTAATAAAATAAAAAAACATAAGCATATAACTGTACATCATAAAGAATGAATCCTAGTGTATTCTATGGACTATAGTCAATAGTGTAATTATTATAATATTTTTCAGCAGTTATAACAAAGTTACCATGATAATACACAGTTTTAATAATAGGGAAGGCTGTGTGTGGAAGGAATATTTGGTAATTCTGTGCTAGTTATGCATGATTTTTCTATAACCCTAAAAATTATCTAATAAAAAGTGAGAAAAAAATTAGCAATTAAAAAAACTAAAAAGTGATTAACATGCACATATAAATTTCCTTAGTCTTCATGGGTTTAATGAACTTGGGTCTATATATTTGTATATAATTTAAAATAATTAGTAACTCATTTGATCCATACCTATCTCTATGATGATTGTTCACCTTGAAATGTTAAATGCTTTTTCTGTGATACTTTTATATCAATTATTCTTAAATTTCCAGCTATCACAATTCTCCTTTTATACATCCCAGACTTTATTGTCAACATGATATTTGTTGATGAAATTGTATTACCCAGTTCCGAAATTTACTTTATTGAGCAGACTTGGTATGGGCTCATTTACACAGTGGAAATAGTGTCCATGGTACCACAGAACACATGTTTTTCCTGGCTCTTGTCAGCTTTGAGCACCTCCATTGTAACACGGACATGCCAGGGAGGGAAATGTTCAGGGACTCTTTGAAGTTTCATCTCTACATTCTATTCTTTTTACCTTTCCCTCCCAAATGTGATGGTCCAGAGTCTTAGGTTGCTTTCCCTTTTTTATCCCCCATCTTCCAGGTAAAGATGTTTCATCCACTGCTTCTCAGGTAATTTTAAAACCTAATTATATTTTTCTTATAAATGTTAAAATAAAGATAATTTTCCCCAAGAGTAGCAATAAGTCTTTCTTTACTTGCAATTCCTGAATGGATTTATAGAAATCTTTCACATTTAAACTAATTTACTTGGCAATTTTTGTGCAGGAATGGAAGGGGATCCCAAATTAAAAAGTGCCTCAACTGGATCAGAAATCTGCTAGGTTCTCATTGCCATGGTCTCACTTCTGCTGAAGTCTCTTATTTCAATTTTTAAAATTATAGCAAAAACAAGTGAAACAAAATAAATTTACACTCAGAATCCCATCAAGATTAAAACATCAATTCTTTTTAACATTTCACATTCCTTTCCAATTCTTGTGTGTAGGAATTAACCTTTATATTTAGGCACATAGAGGAAATCAATAACATGAAAAAAATGTATTCCTGTTTGTCAGTGTTTACCATCTTAATGTTTTAATTTTTCTTTCTTTGCCTACGGAGTTGAAAATTCGTTTAAACTCTGATTTTTATTAGTCATATATTACCTTCTGAAAATTTATTTTTATATAACTTGACTAATTACTTAGGGCCTGATGGTTGCATATATTGTTGACCAATATGTGTGATCTAAAGTGTTTGACTTATGGGAGCAGGTCTAACTCAGTGGTTGAGAGTCTGCTTCCCATGTACAAGGTCCAGGTCCAATTCCCAAAATATAGATATATAACATATAATATATAGTATATAACATATAACATATAATATATAACATATTATATATAATATATAATGTATAATATGTTACAGAGAAAGAGAGAGATATTTCTTTTCTCCAGATAGTCAATGAAATAATAGTGTCATTCATTCCTTTTTTTTTTTTTTATTGAGAGGTAGTCATAAAAGTAGAATATGTAGTAGCATGAAAGGTGCTAAAATGAAGACTCTAAGAAGCCAGGACCTTGGATACCTGAGGTGTAAAAGCAAGCAACATTCTGTGGGTCACGACACAGAAGGAAGGAGGGGTAGGAACAAAGCTTTATTGGAACAGACTTTGGAACACCATGTCTTGGCCAACATGGCAGAGGAAAGGGGGACATGGGTGATTTAAAGTTCTGCTAGAAACAATGCATATCATTTATAATCACATTCCATTCGCCAAAGGAAGTAATATGGCCATACCTGAATTAAATAGGGTGGGTGTGTATAATCCTACCACATGGAGTGATGTAGAAGGGGCAATGATACGGGTGAGCTATAATATAATATACCACAACATATTTTTTTTTTTTAATTGGGGCTTCCTACTAAAGTACAAATGTTGTGGCCACTAATACATTGAATATTACATTATTATTTTCAATGGCTCTCTAGTATCCCATTGTGTGAAATTAAGACACAATTTATTTGCCCAATCCAATTTGGATTGATATAAGATTACAGATTTTTCTTTGGTACAAGCCATGCTGCATAGAAATTTTGCAATTATTTCCTGAGAACTAATCAATTAATTTAGGAGGAGTCAATATCTTTATAATACTGAGAGTTCAGTTTCCAGACTATATTATATAATACCATGCCTCTTTAATTACCTCATGTTCTACATTTGTGTAGTAGTACTGGTTCATGTATATTCTTCATGTGTCTTACAAACATCGTTCAAAATTATTTCTGTACATTTTCATGTTGTTGCATTTATGACTCTTTTAAATTTAGAATTTCTAATTTTATAGTTAAGTATTATTCTTTTACTATATTTTGTATTTTTGTTTTTATAATTAATAACATTATTGAATTATCCCAATGTATCTAATAGATTTTCAAATGATTTTTCAAACTTGTCTAAATAAAAATTTTTTCTCCACATGATGACATTTGCCTATTCTTTTTAGAATTTATGCTTATCTTTTTGCTTCACTTTGTTGTTAGAATTCCCTGAACAGAGTAAAATATTATTTAACTGAGTCAAATACTATGTTTTTCTCATTTTATTGAAATATTCCTCAGCTTTGTTCATTGATATTAGTATTCAATTGGGTAAACAAATAATACACATACCCTCAACTTTGGTGCATGTGTGCACAAATAGAAATGTAGACATGTTCATATTAAGGAAATTTTATGCTCTTTATATTTTACTTAGAACACTAATCAGGAAGCAATGTTGAATTAGATTAGATTAATGTGAATTCTGCTCTATTAGCAGTATAGTTGTTAAGTTGCATTGATATTTAAATTCTCGGGAAGCGGCTGTGGCTCAATCAGTAGGGCTCCCGTTTGCCATATGGGAGGCCCCGGGTTCGGTTCCTGGGGCCTCCTGGTGAGGGCAGGCCCGCCCGCGTGGCGTGGTTGGCTGACCCGGCGAGCACAAGCAGCAAGGGGGGGATAAATGAATAAATAAATAAAATCTTTAAAAAAAAAAAAAAGATATTTAAATTCTTAAAACACAATACGTTTTCACTGTACCAAGTATAATTAGCATTAAGATAGGATTTATGTCATATCACAAACCATGAATGATGAAGCATAAACAAAAATATTATGCTTCTTTAAAAATAAAAAAAAAATTAAAAGATATTTTGACTTGTAATTATGGTTTCTTACATAAAATCACAGGAAAGGAAGTTGAGGGGTCATAAGCCCTCTGACCTCAGGGAAGCCATCAGCATTTTACAATTACATACCCTGCCAGCTATATAGGTTACTCAAGGTGGGAAACTGTATCCCATTTTTGAAAGCAGACACATCTCATCAATCTCATCTCATCTCATCAAGTTATGAGGAACAAGCCCATAGTAATATGTCCAGACTCTCATTTATCTTTGATCCAATATGCTATGATAAATTTATTGAATTTATATTATAAGGAGGATTGAAAGCAAGAAATGAAACCCTCAAGGAGTAGACCCTGAATCAGCTGTTAACCTTCCCTTCAAGAGAATATTCAGCTAATTGCATTTGTTTAATTTATTATGGTAATCAATGCTATTATTAGAATTTTATTACCAGATTTTCTAATATTGAACCATGTTTACTTTACCAGAAATAAAATCAGTGGAGATAGATTTATTATTCTTTTAACATATAATTGTGTGATATTTGCTAATGTTTATTGGGATTATTTACATCAATATTCATAAATGAAAAGAAATGAATGTTACTTTTCCCTAATATTTTATTATGAAAAATTTCTAACAGAACATGTGAGAGAATTTTATGGTGACATGTTCCATCAATTTTGTTCTTTGTTAATCAGTTATCTATCCATCTAACTTCTTTAAGCATTTCAAATTAAATCAAAGTTATCAGTTCCCTCCAACTTCATCAAGTTTATTATTATTAGAATCCAATATATCCTCAGACTTTTTCTTTTGGTGTGAAATTTAAATGCAACGCAATGAAAAAAAATCTTTTTTTTTTTTTTTTTTTTTTTTGACTTTTATTTTATTTTTTTTTTTATTATGGGTAAAAATCAAAATTCTCACAATACATACAAACATTTGTAAAATGATATATAAATATATATGCATATATGTGTATTTGCTTACAAAAATGTTATTTTTTATATATATATATACATATATTTTAAGAGGTGCTTAGATTACCTAAAATATTATACGGAACCCACTCGGATTCCCATGTTGCCCACCTCCCACACCTCCCACCACATCCAACACAAACGTCTCCCATAATGTGGCGAAAAAAAATCTTAAGAGCATATACACTGAGTTCTCATAAGTGCACATAGTTCTGCAACCCCAATTCACCCCAGAATGTTCCATTATGTCCCTTCCCCAATTGATCCTTATCTTCACCTTTCCTCTGAGAGGCAACCATTCTCCTGATTTTCCCACCAAAAGTTAATTATGCTTATTCTAGATCTTTATGTAAATGGAATCAAACTTTTGTAAGACTTCTTTCAATCCTAGTAAATTTCTAAGGGTGGATTGGTTGGGTCAGAGAGTAGTTCTATGTTTAGTTTTATTAAGAAACTGACAGATTTCTTGCCATAGTGTTGGTATCATTTTACCTTCCCACCAGCTACATATAAAAGTTTCTTTCCTCTCTCTCTCTTTCCCCTTGCCCCGCCCTCCTTCCTTCCTTCCTTCATCTCTTTCTGATGGTTTTTCTTAATTTGAATTTCCACAAGTTAAATTACTTACTGTGTCTAACATTAAAGGCATTTTTTGCTTAAACATATTTTATTCTACCGAAGTTTCAGTTGATACATAAAACTAGAAAAATGACGAAGATTACATACTTGAATCATCTTCACCAACATTAGATTTTTTAAATTTACCTTTCTAGTAGGTGATCATTAAATTAATATTTTATTAGCAATGTTAAGGGCATGTATATTAACCCATCTTTTCCTTTTAGCATATTTTTATATCTTCCTTTATAATTTTCTTCTTTATGACACAAACACATTCTCCATAGGAGTGTTCATTGTTTTCTTGAATATAAGAAATTTAAAAATTATTATTAAATTATTGAATATTTGCTTTATGTGTCACATATATTTTCCATGTTTTAAAATTGCTGTTTAAAAATTTTTAAAGTTGTATTTTTCCTTTCTTTTTATAAAACAAATTTTAATTTTTGTGTAGTCAGTCTCAACAGTTTTTTACTGACATAATTTGATGCTTACTGGAGACATAAAATTCCAATACATCTACTATCCATTGTAGACCTAATGTTTGATCAATACAACTTGCCCTCTTTTGCCTGTTTCATAGTTTTTAT
>JAKSZT010035495.1:77924-89928 GCA_026826555.1 Tolypeutes matacus | reverse complement strand
TTTTTTTTTTTTTTTTTTTTTTTTTTTTGGAAATGAGTTATAGATGCAAGGTGATAACAAAATAAAAGTAAGCCTCAATGAGTTTGATAAGCTAGTCTAAACTTTAAATGGAAATTCAATGGGATGGAAAAAGTCAAACTCTTTTGAAAAAGAGTAAAGAAGTGGGGGAAACTATTGTACCATACTATGGAGCCATCCTATAATTACAACTCAAGGTGTGTGATATCAAGGCACAAATAGGAAAAAAAGGCCAATGGAAAGAAGAAAGCCCTGAAACAAGATTAATTACCAGATTAGCCTTGCAGATCAGAGGAGGAAGAGCAAATTTTTAAAATACTTACTCCTGGGACAATTAGTTTGCATATAAAATTTAATTCCATGTCTGTCTCAATATTACACAATAAAATGCAAGGTCAATTACATGCAAAAAGTTGAAGGAAAGAATATAAAGATATTATAAAGTAATATTGGTATTTATCATCATATATAGTTTCTTCTTAAAAAGACACAGAAGTTAATAGCAACCATGAATAAGATTGAGAAATTTATGACAGAAAAATTAAGAAGATCCACTTAATGAAAGACAATATAAAGAAAGGTAAAGAGACACTAACTGGTTAGAGAAGACTTTAACAACATATACAAATGACAATAGACTTGTGTCCAGCATATATTAACACCTTCTATAAATCAGTACAGACATACAATCCTATAGGAAAATTTGGCAAGATAATTGAACAAATACTTCATAACAGAAGTCAGTTAGTAAAAGGTGCCCAGAGGGAAATCTAAATTAAAGTTAAAAGATGATACAATTACAAATAGATACATTCAAGACTTGCCAAAATATTAAAAGCAGACAACTTGATGTGCAAAAATGATGTGAAGCAGTGCATACTATCATCCACTGTCACTGGGATGACATAATGGTGTAACTGTTTAGAAATCATTTTAATATTTTGTAACAAAGTTGAATAACTGCATACAATATGGTCCAACAATTATGCCAACAACTTTCCTAGAGAAACTTGGGCATGTGTGCACAATGATACATGTAAGAATACATGCATATAGGGGAATTATGGGAAGATGGTAGAGTAGAGAGCTCCAGTAGAGAGCTCCTCAACCAGAAAAACTATTAAACAGTGAGGAACTGTCAGAACCAACTATTTCAAAATTCTAGAGTCCAGTGGAACACTGTGCAGCAGCCAGGGAAGAGCTAGAGGAAGATACGTCTGCTGGTATCTCCTTTCGCTATCGGGTGTCCCTGCTTTCAGCTTCTTGCTTCCATCACTTTCTTTCTTTCTGAATTTCATTCTCTTCAAAAGGTCTCCAGTAAGAGGATTAGTACCTACCCTGAATGAGGTGAGTCACATCATAACTTAAGATCCTACTCACCAAGATCCTGCTTACAATAAGTCTACCCTCGCAGGAGTGGATTAACATGAGAACATAATTTTCTGGGGTACATACAGCTTCAAACCATTAGACTCCTCTTCCAATCTTTGGAAGAGTTTGAACTGGATTGGTCCTAATTTTTCTTGGAATGTTTGGTAAAATTCCCCTGTGAAGTAATATGGTCCTGGGCTTTTCTTTCTTGGGAAGTTTTTGATGACTCATCTCTTTACTAGTTAATGATTAGTTGACATTTTCTGTATCTTCTTTTATATCACTTTTACAGATTTTGATGAAGTTTGACATGGTCTGTATCCATCCTTGCAAGATCAGGCAGAACAATTCCATCACCCAAAAATGTCCCATGCTCCATCTATTCTATTCCTCCCTCCTCCTCCCCTCATGACCCACCAGGATTAACTCATTGAAGGACAAGATTCATAGTTACTTTCAACAACATGGCTTGACATACTGGCCTGTCCTCCCATATTAGGCACTGCTTATGCTCTCAAAAGACTCCTGACCCTCTACTTGAGAACATAGCATGACTCCCCAGGATGGCAGTCCAACACCTTCCCATTCGTTATGTGAGTCTCCACCTCCTGAACAACACACTATGACAAGATGAATGCTATGCACTCCCTATAAGCTTGCCTTAGGTGTGTCCTGTCCCACATACCCCTCACATCCAACACCTTAAACCAGTAGCCCTCCCCTGCCATATTTGCCAAAAGAACATTCCCAACATTGTACTCTCAACCACACACCTGCAAATCCCCAGAGTTCACCTACTCCCTCCCCCAAGCCTCCCCCCAGTTCCATGGACAGTCTAACCCACCCTCCCCACCCAAACCCCCTCACAGACCAGCACTGCCCAAATAGCATCACTGCACAAATGTTATTCCCAAGCACAGCACAACTATACCCTTCCACCTTATGATAAATTTTGCCCATATGGGCATTAACTCAAAACCTTCTTCTTCCTTTCTGTCTCCTGTAAACCTATCTTCCAGACTCTGGCTCCATAATCCTGCTTAATTTGTTTAATTCCTATCAGTGAGGTCATGTAGTATTTGTCCTTTAGTGCCTGGCTTGCTTCACTCAACATAAGGTCTTCAAGGTTTCATCTATGTTATCCCATGTGTTAATAATGCATTCCTTCTTACAGCTGAGTAATATTCCATTGTATGTATATAACACAATTTGTTTCTCTATTCATCTGTTGATAGACATTTGGGTTGATTCCAACTTTTGGCAATGGTGAAAAATGCTGCCATGAACATTGGGGTGCATATGTCTGTTCGTGTCCCTGCTTTTAGTTCCTTTGGTTATATACCCAGCAGTGGGATTGCTGAATCATATGGCAGTTCTATAGTTAGCTTCCTGAGGAACTGCCAAACTGTCCTCCACATGGCTATACCATTCTACACTCCCATCAGCAGTGGATAGGTGCACCCATTCCTCCACATCCTCTCCTCCTCTGTTTTTTAATAGCCACCAGGCTAATGGGTGTAAGATGATATCTCATTGTAGTTTTGATTTGCATTTCCCTAATAGTTAATGATGTTGAGCATCTCTTCCTGGGCTTTTTAGACATTTGTATTTTTTTTTTTTTTTTGAGAAGTATCTGTTCAAATCACTTGTGCATTTTTTACATTGGTTGTCTTTGTATTTTTGAGGTGTAGGAATTCTTTATATATTCTGAATATTAGGTCCCTATCAAATATATGGTTACCGAATGTTTTCTCCAATTGAGTAGGTTGCCTTTCACTTTCTTAACAAACTCCTTTGATGTACACAAGTTTTTAATTTTGAGGAACCATTTACCTATTTTTTCTTTCATTGTCTGTGCCCTGGGTGTAAAGTTCATGAAACCATTTGCTAATACAAGACCCTGTAGATGCTTCCCTACATTATCTTCTGGGAGCTTTATGGTCTTGGCTTTTATATTTATATATTTAATCCATCTAGAATTAATTTTTGTGTAAGGTGTAATGTAGTATTCCTTTCTCATTCTTTTGGATATTAGATACCCAGTTCACCAAGCACCATTTGTTGGAGAGGCCATTTTCTCCCAGCTGAGTGGGCTTCGTGGTCTTGTCAAATATCAGGTGACTCTATATGTGGAGATCTACATCAGAACTCTCAATTCCATTCCATTGCTCTGTATGGCTATTGTTCTGTCAATACCATGCAGTTTTGACCAATGTAGACTTCTAGTATGTTTTAAAGTCAAGTGGTGTGATTCCTCCTATTTCATTTTGCATTTTCAATATATCTTTGGCTATTTGGGGCCACTTGCACTTTCAAATAAATTTCATAATGAGCTTTTAAAATTCAGTAAAAAAAACCTGTGATAAATTTTATTGGGAGGGTGTTAAATCTGTAAATCAGTTTGGATAGGATAGACATCTTAATGATGTTTAGTCTTCCTAAACATGAACAGAGACTATACTTCCATTTATTTAGTTCTTCTTTGATTTCCTTTAACATTGTTATGTAATAATCGGCACATAAGTCATTTACATCTTTAAATTTATTTCTAGATATTTCTTTTAGTTGTTATTGCAAATAGGATTTTTTTTTCTTGATTTCATCCTCAGATTGCTCATCATTAGTGTACAGAAATGCTACTGATATTTGCACATTGATTTTATAACCTGCCAGATTACTAAACCAATTTATAAGCTCCAGAAGCTTTGTTGTAGATTTCTCAGGGCTTTCTACGTATAGGATCTTGTCATCTGTAAATAGTGAAATTTTTCCTTCTTCCTTTCCTATTTGGATGCCTTTTATATCTTTTTCTTGCCTCAGTGTTAGAGCAAGTACTTCTATCACAATTTTAAATAGTAGCAGTGAAAGTTGAGACCCTTGTCTTGTTCCCAATCTTAGAGGGAAAGCTTTTAGGATTTCACCATTGAATATGATTCTAGCAGCGGGTTTTTCATATATACCTTTATCATGTTGAGGAAGTTTCCTTCTATTCCTATCTTTTGCAGTGTTTTTATCAGGAAAGGGTGCTATGTTTTGTCAAATGCTTTTTCTGCATCTATAGAGATAATCATGTGATTTTTTAAATTTTGATCTGTTCATGTGGTGTTTTACATTGATTGATTTTCCTATGTTGAAACATCCTTGCAAAGCAGGGATGAAACCCACTTAGTCATGGTGTATAATTCATTTAATATGTTGTTGAATATGATTAGCAAGTATTTTGTTGAGGGTTTTAGCATCTAGATTCATTAGAGAGATTGGTCAATAGTTTTCCTTTCTTCTGGCATCTTTGTTTGGCTTTGGTATTAGGGTTATGTTGGCATCATAGAATGAGTTAGGCAATGTTCACTCCACTTCTATATTTTGGAAGAGTTTAATCAGGATTCACATTAGTTCTTCTAGAATGTTTGGTAGAATTCACCCGTGAAGCTCTTGATCCTGGGCTCTTCTTAGTTGGGAGTTTTTTGATGACTAATTTTATCTCATTACTTGTGATTGGTGTGTTGAGTTGAAAGAAGAAATTTTATTCTTTTGTCAATGTAGGTTGCCTGTGCATTTCTAGGAATTTGTCCATTTCCTCCGAATTATCCATCTTTATGGCATACAATTTTTCAAAAGTATCCTCTTATTATACTCTTTATTTCTATGGGATCAGTGATGATATCCCCTTCCTCATTTCTTATGTGTTTGCATCTTCTCTCTTTTTTTGTCAGTCTAGCTAAGAGTTGGTTGACTTTATTAATCTTCCTGTTTCTTAGTATGGCTTGTAATTTTTTTCTTGGTATTTAGGTATCTGTTTATCTTGATGGGTTTATTCAGTTGATTAGCTTCTCTCTCTACTCTAGCATTTTATTTTGTTATAGTTTTTGTGTGTGTGGTAAGATTTCACATTGATACTCCATTACTCTTATTCTATTTCCTTGCTGTTGTCTATGTTCCCTTGGGAAAAAAAAAATTGGGACCAGAGAAAAGGAAAGACATGAAAAGAGAAAAAGAATAGTAAAAGGTAGAAATGTAACCATAGAAGACCCAGGAAAATGAATAATTAACACAAGTAAGAAGTACAGAGGATAAGAATAAAAAAGTGGAGTAGAAACAATGAAATGGAAGGCAGAATAGAGAGAAATATATACAATGGATTAAGAGGCCACAATTTTGAGAAAAGAAGAAAAAAGAAAAGAGAAAAAGAAAAAAAAATAAAAAAGAAAGAAAACAGAGAAAAAGGGAGAACAGAAATAAAAACAAGAAAAATTCAAGACCAAACAAAGAGGTGAAATGGAAGAACAACAGCAGAAAATAGAAAATAGAAAAAAGGAAGAAAGAAATGAAATAGCGTAGGTAGAAAAAAATCAGTAAAAAAAAGGGGGAAGACAAAGAAAGGAGAAATAAAAAAGAAAAATAGAACAACAACAACAACAAAAAGAAAAACAGCCTTCCCTCTTTGGCCTCTAAGGAGCTTCTCAGGCTGCCTGTGTATATCAATCACCCTGAAGCCTGCCCTCTGCAGGTTTTTAACTGTTTTTAGCAAGTAAAATTAGGTAAATAAAAAAGCTAAGAAAAGCCAATACAAAAAGAATGTCTATATGTTTCTTGCCAAAGTATCAGCTGGATGCCTGATAACCCAGTGGATCACTCCTCTAAGAAGAGCTGGGTATTAAACCAGGGACCTCGTACATGCAAGGCAGAAATTCCTCCACTGAGCTAAAGTACCTCCTTAGATTAGTTAGCCTTTCAAAAAGCTATCCACCCACTTTCCCTCCAGCAGGTTGGATTCCTAACCTTTTGCCAGTGTCTTGCTGATGAGGCATTTGTCTATCCCTGCCCCCTCTCTAATCTAATTCCTCTCTCTACCTGGGTGGCTAGGCAGACAGCCTACCTGAGATCCCTGTCTCCTCTCCCCATTGGGTCAGGGTCCCTTCCAAAATTCAATTGGGGGCTCAGCTCATCAAACTCAATACAAAGAAATTACTCTGCCCCCTCCCAGATCTCTCTTTCTCCCAGGGAATGCCCCATCACAGTTTGATCAGAGCAGCAGAGCAGCAAGCCAGTGGCTCCACCTCAGCTGTTTGTCCCTAGAGCAGGGTATATGTGCTGCTTCCAGCCACAGGGGTGAGTTTTCCTTTGGCTTCTTGTTCATGCAAGAACCCTCCTAGATGAAACAGGACACGTTCCCATTCTATATATATCGAAAGCAGCTCCTTCAGATAGGCGTCGGTCCTCAGTCTGCTCCTTTATTGTGAGGTGGTCACACTCTGCCTATTGTCTTTGACACCATTTTCCCAGAAATCTAAACTTCCAGTACTTGATCATACTTTATTTCTGTCTGACACTCCCTTCCCTCACTTCTCTACCACGCTAATCCCACTCATCTTTTGTTGATTCTGATAATTTCTACCCAAGATACATCACCCCTTTATTCTTTAACTTGTTAAAATCTAATTTGTTTGAGAAAGTAATGTGACCAAATTTAAATGCTCAATTATCTGACTTGAAACTAGAGGTGGCCATTTTGATCAAGAAAATGTAGGAAAACTTTGGGATTTAACTTTTATAGTTAAAAATTTTTTAAACAAAGAGAGTAAATTTTTTTTACCTGTAGTTTACTGCTTTGTCTTGCCTGAAATACAATCATGATGCCTGGTGGTGAAAATGTCAGTAGGTAATCCTAGGGCAAGTGTTTGAGAATGGAGATTTACACTCAAGATGTCAGGGCAGAGAGAAAGAAGACAGGGTACTCTTTTATTCATTGAGTTCCAAACCATTTTTCACCTTTCTTTGTTTTGGTGTGTGCCAGGGGAAGCTGATCCCTATGGACTGTGTCTGCCTTATTCAATTTGGCTGCTTGCTGAATTATAGATAGGATTCTTGATTCAAAGCACCAGAAAATCACGATGGTGAGGAAACTTGGAATGAAAGAGGAGAGTATTTTTCCCTACTTTCTCTTTGCTTCATCACACATTTTTGAAAGTAGTTGCATCCCTTCAAGATGTGTCAGGCAGCCCTCTCCAAATTTCCCAATCCCCATTGACTTTGTAAGCCTTTTTCCTTCCCTTGTCCTTCCAAACTAAGGGGTGGCCACCAGCTACTCTCTTTGACTCTCTGTGCCTTGTCCTCCCTTATTCTCACATTTCTACTCAAAATTGTAAATATATCCTTCACCCTAACTACCACAGATGACCTTTCTTACATGCCAGAACCCTATCTGCTACTTAAAAGATACCTAGTTGTGCCACTGAGCTAACAGACCAGAACTTCACTAGCCCTCAAATCTCCTTGTTGCCTTAGAAGTACAACTCATTTCTGTTGGTCAGATTTCCTCTTACCCCCAATTTCATTCCTTCATTCCAGGTTTTTAATTTGTTTTAGTTTGCTAAAATCCCACTGTGAGCAATTCCAGAAATGGGTTGTTGTTTATAATGGGGATTTATTAGGTTAAAACAGTTCTGAGACCATGCAATGTCCAAATCAAGACATCATCGGAGATGTTTTCTCACACAAGCTACAGCTGTGGGCAATCAGGTACATGGCAGTGCATGATAGCAGCTCTGCCCAAATCAAGTCATCAAGCAAAGGGCTCTCCCTGAGCTCAGCTGTGGGCAATTAAATAAATGGCTCACTCTCCCCTCTCATCCAGACCCCTCTCAGTCTCACAGGGGGTCTCTTTCTGGGCCTCTGTGCTCCACGGATGACAGCCTAAGCCTCTGGGTCCTCTCTCTCTGCCTTTTAGGGTTTCTCCTTCCCTACTTTTTTCTGTGTCTCACTGTATGTTTCTCCATTTACAAAGGACTCCAACAAGAGGGCTAAAACACACCCTGCATCATGGCTCACTGAAGTAATCAAATCAAAGTCCCTCCCAACTGAATCCAATCAAATCAAAGGGCCCCATACTGATAGGAAAGGATTAGCTCTAAGAACATGATCTTTTCTGGGATCCATAGAAATCTCCAAACTGTCACAGTATTAACTGCAATTTCCCCTAGGAAAAAGTCACTCCCCACAGCTGCCAGTTCTTGCATTCCCCTATAACTTCTCCATTACATTATCCACCATTTTCTCTTGTATTTATTTTTCAGTTGGTTTTATTCTGTTGGGCTGCCAAAATGCAATATGCCAGACCAGCTGCTGGTGATTCTTTCTCTTCTTTGTTTTGTTGCTTTTAGCTTCTGGCATCCTCTCCACACCTCTGTGGGTTTCTCTCTTTGTCTACCTCCATTTCATCCTGATTATAAAGGATTCCAGAAAGAGGATTAATTCCACCCTCGGTCACACACTACTGAAAGAATCAAATCAAAGGGTCCCACCTACAGTAGGTTTACACCCATGGGAATGGATTATCTCTAAGGACATGATTTTTGGGGGGTCCACCCAGCTTCAAATCATCACACATTGTTTTCAGCAGTAGACTGTAGTCTTCCTGAGAGTAGGGAGAGCATGTATGGCATTCTTCACTGGTCATCAGGATTATATTCCTAGAAAAAGCACTAGTTCAGAAAGAATTGTGAATACTTATCATTGACTCAAAATCTATAAATAAAACACTCACTAAACCCAGGCAAATATTTCTTTCAAAAATGATGATGAAATAGTGCTTAGCCCAGGTTTACAAGCATGATTCAGTAAATATAAGAATTCTATTCATCTCAATAATGGTTTAAAAAAATCAAAACTTTCCAAATAAATGCAGAAACATATTGATTTTGTTGATATTGATCTGTTTGTGTTGAACAACTATTTTTAATTTTTTTTCTCAGAAAACCAAAGATGAAGAGGAATTTCTGTGATCTTATGAGTTACCCATGAAAACCTACTTCTAATATCATATTTAGTGTGAAGATGTTGAACACAATTCCCTTAAGACTAAAACCAAGAAGGATGTATGCTGTCACTGCTACTCCTCAATACAATTTTCCTGGTCACATAAAAACGATAGGAAAATAATAAAATAGTTAAAGCACAATTTATATTCATGAAATAACTGAGTAAATGAATCTACTGAATTTAATATATCATTACTAATTAGTCAACTTACTGAACTATAATCACTATTGATTTAATTCTCTTAGGTCTTCTGTTTTAATGAGGTTAATATTGCCACACAATATGTGTCCCCCTTTTAAATCATTCATTTATTCAACAAATATTTATAAAATCTTTAGTAAGCAATTGACACTCTTTTCTAAGCTAGGCTAGAAAAATGGAAAACTAATATGAGACTTACTAGGAAGGAACAGTGGGCTTTAGTGGCAGATTTGACATGAAAAAGAACCAGAGTCCAAGATGCCTCATCATTTCTGGCTGAAGAAATACAGTGGGTGGTGGAAATTCCAATATTTATAAATTCACTATTTTTTCTTGTTTTCTTGTCAATTTTAGAGGGGCACTTATAGGAATTTCCATACTGTGGAAGGAATACTGAGTGTTAAAATAATGAACACACCTCCTGTAACATGAGCACAAACTTCAGATCGCTGATGATCCCAGTAGGGCCATGCCCACACAGTGGGGATGTAGTTCATAAGGACCACTGCAAATTCTCTATGGTAGTATCGAATCCTACTCTCCATCAGTAAGAGGATAGTTATTTTCCTTTCTACACAGCCAAAGTGGAAAGTCTTTAGGAAAGAATTGAAAAGAGCCGGGCTGGACCGGGACCCCAGGCAAGACCCCGCGCTCCTCACCTGCCCACGTGCCGCCCACAGAAGCAGCGCTCCCAGTCCAGCCAGGCTGGGCCAAGTCCCCAACCAGGCCCCGGGGCGCGCAGGGCCGGCTGGGGCACCGCGCACAACTTTCCGGGACCCCCACGCGCCCCCTGGCATGGCCACTGCGCAGGGACTTTACGGGGTAAGTGAGACGGTCGCTCCTGAAACGCAGCAAGGGCAAGCGTCGCTCTCCCCACTTTTCCACGCTTATGGGGTGTTTCCCCCAGGCCCCCCGCGCCCTGCCCCGAAGTCAAGTTGGGTCCGCCGCCCGCCCTCACCGCGGGCCAGATAATCCGTCCCGCACTGCATTCCTGGATCCCCGCACTGGGCCAGAGCCCGAGCACTTGCACCAGGCCAGCGTGGCCGCGAAACCAAAATACCCCCGAGGTCTTAAAGCCGCCGCCGCAGCGCCCCGGACTGGACAGGACTTGAGGAGCCAGGAGCGCCAGCAAGCGCCACAGGCCAAAGAGGTCTGGCGGGGATTCCGGACAACGCGCTCCGAAAAAGGCGTGGCTCGCCCCAGGAAGGACAGCGTCGGGCAGCCAGTCAGCCCCCGGTCCGGCTGCCGCAGGGGAACAAGCCGGCGATGTGGGATCGAGGCGGTGGGGTGGGGTGACTGACAGGGCGCAGGCCACGGGAATGTGGAGGGAATCTCACCGCCAATCGGGGCCTGCGGGGGCGGGGCTCCGAAGGTAAGGCGGGAACACCGCAAAAGGCGTGGCCTGGGGACGCCGTCAATCCGTGGCCAGCTCGCTTGCTCTTCCGAGGAATATTAGCTGGGGCTGCCAGGCTGGCACCGAGTGGCCAGGCAGGGGGTTTCCCCAGCAGTGGGAGTTTCCCCACCCATAATGCACCGGAGGCGGCCTGGGCCAATCGGTCGCTGACGCCGGGTTGCGTGCTGGGCCGCTGGAAGCAGGGTCTGAGGGGAATCTCGGCGACTTGCATCCGACCCTGACCCGGAGCGGGTACATTGCCCGTGCGCTCATTCTGTTTATTCTTTTTCTGTTTCTTTACCTCTGCCTCCAAACATACATGTAGCTCTACATGTTATAGAACTTAACAGTGCTAATAGACTTCATTTTGTTCTTTCTGTTTTCTTCACCTTCTGCTATCCTGTTCTAAATGAGAATGTAAAATTGTATGACTTCATTATCTACATGTAATTAGAAGGGTTGATTTTCTGATTTCATCATTGTAGGAGACAGCAGCTGAGGTTCCCTTCCTTCCACATTACTACATTTCATTACCCTATATATCTCTTCTATCTTATTGGTTTACTGAAACAGACCTCACAAATCATCTCATAACAGTAAATCCAATGGGTTCGCCACACTTCCATTCTGCCGCTTTACTCTTAATGATGAAATACGTTAATCACAGTGCATTTAGTCTTTAACCGCTGACCATTTTGAAATTCTTAACAGTTTAATTCTACCTCTATTATGACAGATTTCTCTTTTCTATATTGAATTTTATTCTTCCTCTTCCCATTATTGTCATTTCACTGTTTTCAATATCTGTTTTCTGCTCTTTATATGTCAGTTCTCAAATGTTTCACCCAATCACATGATTTCAATTCATTGCTCCTGACGCCATGAGTTTATGTTCAGTTTGTTTATCAGTTTTGATTATGAAATTGTATACTAGTATGTTTGTGTTTATGTATGCATATTCTAATGTCACCTTTAACTCAATATATCTAGCAATGAGCCCAAGTTCAAATCACAAAAGTTTTTTGATGATTTCCTTGAAAATAGTGCATACCGTTTTCCAGGTTTCTCAACTGAAAATGCAGTTTCATATTTGACCCCAACTTCTGCCTCCTTATATCTCTAATATTCCTGTCCTACTGCCATCATGCTGAATCAGATTTGAATAATTTATTGAAATGTGACTCTTTATCATGTTTCTTCCAA
>JAKSZT010035495.1:28717-68059 GCA_026826555.1 Tolypeutes matacus | reverse complement strand
TTTTTTTTTTTTTGAAATGAGTTATAGATGCAAGGTGATAACAAAATAAAAATAAAAGTAAGCCTCAATGAGTTTGATAAGCTAGTCTAAACTTTAAATGGAAATTCAATGGGATGGAAAAAGTCAAACTCTTTTGAAAAAGAGTAAAGAAGTGGAGGAAACTATTGTACCATACTATGGAGACATCCTATAATTACAACTCAAGGTGTGTGATATCAAGGCACAAATAGGAAAAAAGGCCAATGGAAAGAAGAAAGCCCTGAAAAAAGATTAATTACCAGATTAGCCTTGCAGATCAGAGGAGGAAGAGCAAATTTTTAAAATACTTACTCCTGGGACAATTAGTTTGCATATAAAATTTAATTCCATGTCTGTCTCAATATTACACAATAAAATGCAAGGTCAATTACATGCAAAAAGTTGAAGGAAAGAATATAAAGATATCACAAAGTAATATTGGTATTTATCATCATATATTGTTTCTTCTTAAAAAGACACAGAAGTTAATAGCAACCATGAATAAGGTTGAGAAATTTATGACAGAAAAATTAAGACGATCCACTTAATGAAAGACAATATAAAGAAAGGTAAAGAGACACTAACCGGTTAGAGAAGACTTTACCAACATATACAAATGACAATAGACTTGTGTCCAGCATATATTAACAACTTCTATAAATCAGTACAGACATACAATCCTATAGGAAAATTGGGCAGGATAATTGAACAAATACTTCATAACAGAAGTCAGTTAGTAAAAGGTGCCCAGAGGGAAATCTAAGTTAAAATTAAAAGATGATACAATTACATATAGATACATTCAAGATTTACCAAAATTTTAAATGCGGACAACTTGATGTGCAAAAATGATGTGAAACAGTGCATACTA
The DNA here is from genome assembly GCA_026826555.1 of Tolypeutes matacus. NCBI lineage: Eukaryota > Metazoa > Chordata > Mammalia > Cingulata > Chlamyphoridae > Tolypeutes > Tolypeutes matacus. The sequence continues at coordinate 67,170 of JAKSZT010035495.1, read as the reverse complement.
TCATACACTGTCACTGGGATGACATAATGGTGTAACTGTTTAGAAATCATTTTGACATTTTGTAACAAAGTTGAATAACTGCATACAATATGGTCCAACAATTATGCCAACAACTTTCCTAGAGAAACCTGGGCATGTGTACACAATGATACTTGTAAGAATACATGCATATAGGGGAATTATGGGAAGATGGTAGAGTGGAGAGCTCCAGTAAGAGCTCCAGTAGAGAGCTCCTCAACCAGAAAAACTATTAAACAGTGAGGAACTGTCAGAACCAACTATTTCAAAATTCTAGAGTCCAGTGGAACACTGCAGCAGTCAGGGAAGAACTAGAGGAAGATATGTCTGCTGGTATCTCCCTTCTCTATCTGGTGTCCCTGCTTTCAGCTTCTTGCTTCCATCACTTTCTTTCTTTCTGAATTTCATTCTCTTCAAAAGGTCTCCAGTAAGAGGATTAGTACCTACTCTGAATGAGGTGAGTCACATCATAACTTCTCACCAAGATCCTGCTTACAATAGGTCTACCCTCGCAGGAGTGGATTAACATGAAGAACATAATTTTCTGGGGTACATACAGCTTCAAACCATTAGACTCCTCTTCCAATTTTTGGAAGAGTTTAAACTGGATTGGTCCTAATTTTTCTTGGAGTGTTTGGTAAAATTCCCCTGTGAAGTAATATGGTCCTGGGCTTTTCTTTCTTGGGAAGTTTTTGATGATTCATTTCTTTACTAGTTAATGATTAGTTGACATTTTCTGTATCTTCTTTTATATCACTTTTATAGATTTTGATGAAGTTTGACATGGTCTGTATCCATCCTTGCAAGATCAGGCAGAACAATTCCATCACCCAAAAATGTCCCATGTTCCATCTATTCTATTCCTCCCTCCTCCTCCCCTCATGACCCACCAGGATTAACTCATTGAAGGACAAGATTTGTAGTTGCTTTCAACAACATGGCTTGACATACTGGCCTGTCCTGCCATATTAGGCACTGCTTATGTTCTCAAGAGACTCCTGACCCTCTACTTGAGAGCATAGCATGACTCCTCAGGATGGCAGTCCAACACCTTCCCATTCGTTATGTGAGTCTCCACCTCCTGAACAACACACTATGACAAGATTAATGCTATGCACTCCCTATAAGCTTGCCTTAGGTGTGTCCTGTCCCACATACCCCTCACATCCAACACCTTAAACCAGTAGCCCTCCCCTGCCATATTTGCCAAAAGAACATTCCCAACATTGTACTCTCAACCACACACCTGCAAATCCCCAGAGTTCACCTACTCCCTCCCCCAAGCCTCCCCCCAGTTCCATGGACAGTCTAAACCACCCTCCCCACACAAACCCCCTCACAGACCAGCACTGCCCAAATAGTATCACTGCACAAGTGTTATTCCCAACCACAGCACAACTATACCCTTCCACCTTATGATAAATTTTGCCCATGTGGACATTAACGCAAAACCTTTCCTTTGTGTCTCCTGTAAACCTATCTTCCAGACTCTAGCTCCATAATCCTGCTTAATTTGTATAATTCCTATCAGTGAGGTCATGTAGTATTTGTCCTTTAGTGCCTGGCTTGCTTCACTCAACATAAGGTCTTCAAGGTTCATCCATGTTATCCCATGGGTTAATAATGCATTCCTTCTTACAGCTGAGTAATATTCCATTGTATGTATTGGGTTGATTCCAACTTTTGGCAATGGTGAAAAATGCCGCCATGAACATTGGGGTGCATATGTCGGTTCATGTCCCTGCTTTTAGTTCCTTTGGTTATATACCCAGCAGTGGGATTGCTGAATCATATGGCAGTTCTATAGTTAGCTTCCTGAGGAACTGCCAAACTGTCCTCCACATGGCTGTACCATTCTACACTCCCACCAACAGTGGATAGGTGCACCCATTCCTCCACATCCTCTCCCACACTTGTAGTCCTCTGTTTTTTAATAGCCACCAGGCTAATGGGTGTAAGATGATATCTCATTGTAGTTTTGATTTGCATTTCCCTAATAGCTAATGATGTTGAGCATCTTTTCCTGGGCTTTTTAGACATTTGTATTTTTTTTTTTTTTTGAGAAGTATCTGTTCAAATCACTTGTGCATTTTTTACATTGGTTGTCTTTGTATTTTTGAGGTGTAGGAATTCTTTATATCTTCTGAATACTAGGTCCCTATCAAATATATGGTTACCGAATGTTTTCTCCAATTGAGTAGGTTGCCTTTCACTTTCTTAACAAACTCCTTTGAGGTACACAAGTTTTTAATTTTGAGGAACCATTTACCTATTTTTTCTTTCATTGTCTGTGCCCTGGGTGTAAAGTTCATGAAACCATTTGCTAATACAAGACCCTGTAGATGCTTTCCTACATTATCTTCTAGGAGCTTTATGGTCTTGGCTTTTATATTTATATATTTGATCCACCTAGAATTAATTTTTGTGTAAGGTGTAATGTAGTATTCCTTTCTCATTCTTTTGGATATAGATATCCAGTTCCCCAAGCACCATTTGTTGGAGAGGCCATTTTCTCCCAGCTGAGTGGGCTTGGTGGCCTTGTCAAATATCAGGTGACTCTATATGTGGAGATCTATATCAGAACTCTCAATTCCATTCCATTGCTCTGTATGGCTATTGTTCTGTCAATACCATGCAGTTTTGACCAATGTAGGCTTGTAGTATGTTTTAAAGTCAAGTAGTGTGATTCCTCCTGTTTCATTTTGCATTTTCAATATATCTTTGGCTATTTGGGGCCACTTGCACTTTCAAATAAATTTCATAATGAGCTTTTACAATTCAATAAAAAAAATCTGTGATAAATTTTATTGGGAGGGTGTTAAATCTGTAAATCAGTTTGGATAGGATAGACATCTTAATGATGTTTAGTCTTCCTATACATGAACAGGGACTATACTTCCATTTATTTAGGTCTTCTTTGATTTCCTTTAACATTGTTATGTAATAATCAGCACATAAGTCATTTACATCTTTAAATTTATTTCTAGATATTTCTTTTAGTTGCTATTGCAAATGAGATTTTTTTTCTTGATTTCATCCTCAGATTGCTCATCATTGGTGTACAGAAATGCTACTGATATTTGCACATTGATTTTATAACCTGCCAGACTAGTAAAACAATTTATAAGCTCTAGAAGCTTTGTTGTAGATTTCTCAGGGCTTTCTACGTATAGGATCATGTCATCTGTAAATAGTGAAATTTTTCCTTCTTCCTTTCCTATTTGGATACCTTTTATATCTTTTTCTTGCCTCAGTGTTAGAGCAAGTACTTCTATCACAATGTTAAATAGTAGCAGTGAAAGTTGACACCCTTGTCTTGTTCCCAATCTTAGAGGGAAAGCTTTTAGGATTTCACCATTGAATATGATTCTAGCAGTGGGTTTTTCATATATACCTTTATCATGTTGAGGAAGTTTCCTTCTATTCCTATCTTTTGCAGTGTTTTTTATCAGGAAAGGGTGCTATGTTTTGTCAAATGCTTTTTCTGCATCTATAGAGAAAATCATGTGATTTTTAAAAATTTTGATCTGTTCATGTGGTGTTTTACATTGATCAATTTTCCTATGTTGAAACATCCTTGCATAGCAGGGATGAAACCCACTTAGTCATGGTGTATAATTCATTTACTATGTTGTTGAATATGATTAGCAAGTATTTTGTTGAGGATTTTAGCATCTAGATTCATTAGAGAGATTGGTCTATAGTTTTCCTTTCTTCTGGCATCTTTGTTTGGCTTTGGTATTAGGGTTATGTTGGCATCATAGAATGAGTTAGGCAATGTTCACTCCACTTCTATATTTTGGAAGAGTTTAAGCAGGATTGCCATTAGTTCTTCTAGAATGTTTGGTAGAATTCACCTGTGAAGCTCTCGATCCTGGGCTCTTCTAGGTTGAGAGTTTTTTGATGACTAATTTTATCTCATTACTTGTGATTGGTGTGTTGAGTTGAAAGAAGAAAATTTATTCTTTTGTCAATGTAGGTTGCCTGTGCATTTCTAGGAATTTGTCCATTTCCTCTGAATTATCCATCTTTTTGGCATACAATTTTTCAAAAGTATCCTCTTATGATACTCTTTATTTCTGTGGGATCAGTGATGATATCCCCTTCCTCATTTCTTATGTGTTTGCATCTTCTCTCTTTTTTTTGTCAGTCTAGGTAAGAGTTGGTCGACTTATTAATCTTCCTGTTTCTTAGTATGGCTTGTAATTTTTTCTTGGTGTTTAGGTATCTGTTTATCTTGATGGATTTATTCAGTTGATTAGCTTCTCTCTCTACTCTAGCATTTTATTTTGTTATAGTTTTTGTGTGTGTGGTAAGATTTCACTTTGACACTCCATTCCTCTTATTCTATTTCCTTGGGTTGTCTATGTTCCCTTGAAAAAAAAATTAGAACCAGAGAAAAGGAAAGACATGAAAAGAGAAAAAGAATAGTAAAAGGTAGAAATGTAACCATATAAGACCCAGGAAAATGAATAATTAACACAAGTAAGAAGTACAGAGGATAAGAGTAAAAAAGTAGAGTAGAAACAATGAAATGGAAGGCAGAATAGAGAGAAATATATACAATGGATTAAGAGGCCAGAATTTTGAGAAAAGAAAAGAGAAAAAGAAAAAAAAAGTAAAAAAGAAAGAAAACAGAGAAAAAGGGAGAACAGAAATAAAAACAAGAAAAATTCAAGACCAAACAAAGAGGTGAAATGGAAGAACAACAGCAGAAAATAGAAAATAGAAATAAGGAAGAAAGAAATGAAATAGCGTAGGTAGAAAAAAATCAGTAAAAAAAGGGGGAGGACAAAGAAAGGAGAAATAAAAAAGAAAAAAAGAACAACAACAACAACAAAAAGAAAAACAGCCTTCCCTCTTTGACCTCTAAGGAGCTTCTCAGGCTGCCTGTATATCAATTACCCTGAAGCCTGCCCTCTGCAGGTTTTGAACTGTTTTTAGCAAGTAAAATTAGGTAAATAAAAAAGCTAAGAAAAGCCAATACAAAAAGAATGTCTATATGTTTCTTGTCAAAGTATCAGCTGGATGCCTGATAACACAGTGGATCACTCCTCTAAGAAGAGCTGGGTATTAAACCAGGGACCTCCTACATGCAAGGCAGAAATTCCTCCACCGAGCTAAAGTACCTCCTTAGGTTAGTTAGCCTTTCAAAAAGCTATCCACCCACTTTCCCTCCAGCAGGTTAGATTCCTAACCTTTTGCCAGTGTCTTGCTGATGAGGCATTTGTCTGTCCCTGCCCCCTCTCTAATCTAATTCCTCTCTTTACCTGGGTGGCTAGGCAGACAGCCTACCTGAGATCCCTGTCTCCTCTCCCCATTGGGTCAGGGTCCCTTCCAAGATTCAATTGGGGGCTCAGCTCATCAAACTCAATACAAAGAAACTACTCTGCCCCCTCCCAGATCTCTCTTTCTCCCAGGGAATGCCCCATCACAGTCTGATCAGAGCAGCGGAGCAGCAAGCCAGTGGCTCCACCTCAGCTGTTTGTCCCTAGAGCAGGGTATATGTGCTGCTTCCAGCCACAGGGGTGAGCAACTCAGAGTTTTCCTTTGGCTTCTTGTTCATGCAAGAACCCTCCTAGATGACACAGGACACATTCCCATTCTATATATATCGAAAGCAGCTCCTTCAGATAGGCCTCGGTCCTCAGTCTGCTCCTTTATTGTGAGGTGGTCACACTCTCCCTATTGTCTTTGACACCATTTTCCCAGAAATCTAAACTTCCAGTACTTGATGACACTTTATTTCTGTGTGACACTCCCTTCCCTCACTTCTCTACCACGCTAATCCCACTCATCTTTTGTTGATTCTGATAATTTCTACCCAAGATACATCACCCCTTTATTCTTTAACTTGTTAAAATCTAATTTGTTTGAGAAAGTAATGTGACCAAATTTAAATGCTCAATTATCTGACTTGAAGCTAGAGGTGGCCGTTTTGACCAAGAAAATGTAGGAAAACTTTGGGATTTAACTTTTAAAGTTAAAAAAATTTTTAAACAAAGAGAGTAAATTTTTTTTATCTGTAGTTTCCTGCTTTGTCTTGCCTGAAATACAAGCATGATGCCTGGTGGTGAAAATGTCAGTAGGTAATCCTAGGGCAAGTGTTTGAGAATGGAGATTTACACTCAAGATGTCAGGGCAGAGAGAAAGAAGACAGGGGACTCTTTTATTCATTGAGTTCAAAACCATTTTTCACCTTTCTTTGTTTTGGTGTGTGCCAGGGGAAGCTGATCCCTATGGACTGTGTCTTCCTTATTCAATTTGGTTGCTTGCTGAATTATAGTTAGGATTCCTGATTCAAAGCACCAGAAAATCACAATGGTGAGAAAACTTGGAATGAAAGAGGAGAGTATTTTTCCCTACTTTCTCTTTGCTTCATCACACATTTTTTAAAGTAGCTGCATCCCTTCAAGATGTGTCAGGCAACCCTCTCCAAAGTTCCCAATCTCCATCGACTTTGTAAGCCTTTTTCCTTCCCTTGTCCTTCCAAACCAAGGGGTGGCCACCAGCTACTCTCTTTGTCTACACTCTCTGTGCCTTGTCCTCCCTTCTTTATTCTCATATTTCTACTCAAAATTGTAAATATATCCTTCACCTAACTACCACAGATGACCTTTCTTACATGCCAGAACCCTCCCTGCTACTTAAAAGATACCTAATTGTGCCACTGAGCTAACAGACCAGAACTTCACTAGCCCTCCATTCTCCTTGTTGCCTTAGAAGTACAACTCATTTCTGTTCGTAAGATTTCCTCTTACTTACCCCCAATTTCATTCCTTCATTCCAGGTTTTTTATTTGTTTTAGTTTGCTAAAATCCCACTGGGAGCAATATGCCAGAAATGGGTTGTTGTTTATAATGGGAATTTATTAGGTTAAAACTTACAGATCTGAGTCCATGCAGTGTCCAAATCAAGACATCTCTGGAGATGTTTTCTCACACAAGCTACAGCTGTGGGCAATCAGGCACATGGCAGTGCATGATAGCAGCTCTGCCCAAATCAAGTCATCAAGCAAAGAGCGCTCTCTGAGCTCAGCTGTGGGCAATTAAATAAATGGCTCACTCTCCCCTCTCATCCAGACCCCTCCAGCCTCACAGGGGGTCTCTTTCTGGGCCTCTGTGCTCCAAGGATGACAGCCTAAGCCTACAGGTCCTCTCTCTCTCTGCCTTTTGGGGTTTCTCCTTCCCTACTTTTTCCTGTGTCTCACTGTACATTTCTCCATTTACAAAGGACTCCAACAAGAGGGCTAAAACACACCCTGGATCATGGCTCACTGAAGTAATCAAGTCAAAGACCCTCCCAACTGAATCCAATCAAATCAAAGGGCTCCACACTGACAGGAATGGATTAGCTCTAAGAATATGATCTTTTCTGAGATCCACAGAAATCTCCAAAGTGTCACAATATTAAATTCAATTTCCCCTAGGAAAAAGTCACTTCCCACAGCTGCCAGTTCTTGCATTCCCCTATAACTTCTCTATTACATTATCCATCATTTTCTCCTGTGTTTATTTTTCAGTTGGTTTTATTCTGTTGGGCTGCCAAACAGCAATATGCCAGACCAGCTGCTGGTGATCCTTTCTCTTCTGTGTTTTGTTGCTTTTAGCTTCTGGCATCCTCTCTGCACCTCTGTGGGTTTATCTCTTTATCTATCTCCATTTCATCCTGATTATAAAGGATTCCAGAAAGATGATTAAGTTCCACCCTGGGTCACACACTACTGAAGGAATCAAATCAAAGGTCCCACCTACGGTAGGTTTACACCCATGGGAATGGATGATCTCTAAGGACATGATTTTTGGGGGGTCCACCCAGCTTCATTTCATCACACATTGTTTTCAGCAGTAGACTGTAGTCTTCCTGAAAGTAGGGACAACATGTATGGCATTCTTCACTGGTCATCAGGATTATATTCCTAGAAAAGCACTAGTCCAGAAAGAATTGTGAATACTTATCATTGACTCAAAATCTATAAATAAAACACTCACTAAACCCAGCCAAACATTTCTTTCAAAAATGATGATGAAATAGTGCTTACCCCAGGTTTACAAGCATGATTCAGTAAATATAAGAATTCTATTCATCTCAATAATGATTTAAAAAAATCAAAACTTTCCAAATAAATGCAGAAACATATTGACTTTGTTGATGTTGATCTCTTTGTGTTAACAGCTATTTTTAATTTTTTTCTCAGAAAACCAAAGATGAACAGGAATTTCTGTTTACCTACTTCTAATATCATATTTAGTGTGAAGATGTTGAACACAATTCCCTTAAGACTAAAACGAAGAAGGATGTATGCTGTCACTGCTACTTCTCAGTACAATTTTCCTGGTCACATAAAAATGATAAGAAAATAATAAAATAGTTAAAGCACAATTTATATTCATGAAAAAACTAGGTAAAAGTATCTACTGAATTTAATATATCATTACTAAATAGTCAACTTATTGAACTATAATCATTATTGATTTAATTCTCTTAGGTCTTCTGTTTTAATGAGGTTAATATTGCCACACAATATGTGTCCCTGTTTTAAATCATTTATTTATTCAAGAAATATTTATAAAATCTTTAGTAAGCAATTGACACTCTTTTCTAAGTTAGGCTAGAAAATGGCAAACTAATATGAGACTTACGAGGAAGGAACAGTGGCCTTTAGTGGCCAATTTGACATGAAAAAGAACCAGAGTCCAAGATGCCTCATACATTTCTGGCTGAAGAAATAAAGTGGATGGTGGAAATTCAAATATTTATAAATTCATTATTTTTTCTTATTTTCTTGTCAATTTTAGAGGGGCACTTATAGGAATTCCATACTGTGGAAGGAATACTGAGTGTTAAAATAATGAACACACCTCCTGTAACATGAGCACAAACTTCAGATCTCTGATGATCCCAGTGGTACCATGCCCACACAGTGGGGATGTAGTTCATAAGGACCACTTCAAGTTCTCTATGGTGGTATCGAATCCTACTCTCCATCAGTAAGAGGATGGTTATTTTCCTTTCTACACAGCCAAAGTGGAAAGTCTTTAGGAAAGAATTGAAAAGAGCCGGGCTGGACCTGGACCCCAGGCAAGACCGGGCTCCCCTCACCTGCCCACGTGCCGCCCGCAGAAGCAGCGCTCCCAGCCCAGCCCGGCTGGGCCCAGTCCCCAACCAGGCGCCGGGCGCGCAGGGCCGGCTGGGGCGCCGCGCACAACTTTCTGGGACCCCCACGCGCCCCCTGGCACGGCCAGTGCGCAGGAACTTTACCGGTACGCGAGTCGGTTGCTCCTGAAATGCAACCGACTTTTCCAAGCTTATGGGGTATTTCCCGCAGGCCTCTGGGCCCTGCCCCGAAGTCAGGTTGGGTCTGCTGCCCGCGGGCCACATAATCTGTCCCTCACTGCATTCCTGGGTCCCCGCACAGGGCCAGGGCCAGAGCACTTGCACCAGGCCAGTGTGGCCGCGAAACCAAAACACCCCCGAGGTCTTAAAGCCACCGCCACAGCGCCCGGGACTGGACAGGCCTTGAGAGGTCAGGAGCGCCAGCGAGCTCCACGGGCCAAAGAGGTCTGGAGGAATTCCGGACAACGCGCTCCGAAAAGGGCGTGGCCCGTTCCAGGAAGGACAGCGTCGGGCAGCCAATCAGCGCCCGGCCCGGCTGCCACAGGGGAACAAGCCGGTGGTGTGGGATCCAGGCGGTGGGGTGGGGTGACTGACAGGGCGCAGACAAAGGGAATGTGGAGAGAATCTCAGGGCCAATCAGGGCCTGCAGGGGCGGGGCTCCGAAGGTAAGGCGGGAATACCGCAAAAGGCGTGGCCTGGGGGCGCCGTCAATCCGTGGCCAGCTCGCTTGCTCTTCGGAGGAAGATTAGCTGGGGCCAGCAGGCTGATGGCGCGTGGCCGGGCAGGGGGTTTCCCCAGCAGTGGGGTGTCTCCACCCATAATGCACCAGAGGCGGCCTGAGCCGGGTGGGCGTGGGTCTCTGACTCCGGGCTGCGTGCTGGGCCGCTGGAAGCGCGGTCTGAGGGGAATCTGGGCGAGTCGCTCCTTCTGTTTATTCTTTTCCTGTTTCTTTACCTCTGCCTCCAAACATACATGTAGCTCCTCAATTATAGAACTTAACAGTGCTAATAGACTTCATTTTGTCCTTTCTGTTTTCTTCATCTTCTGCTTTCCTGTTCTAAATGAGGATGTAAAATTGTATGACTTCATTATCTACATGTAATCAGAAGGGTTGATTTTCTGATTTCACTATTGTAGGAGACAGCAGCTGAGGTTCCCTTTCCACATTACTACATTTCATTACCCTATATAACTTTTCTGTCCTATTGGTTTACTGAAACAGACCTCACAAATCATCTCATAACAGTAAATCCAGTGGGTTCGAAAAGAGTAAACCCATTCTGCCGCTTTACTCTTAATGATGAAATATGTTAATCACAGTGCATTTAGTCTTTAACCGCTGACCATTTTGAAATTCTTAACAGTTTAATTCTACCTCTATTATGACAGATTTCTCTATTATATATTGAATTTTATTCTTCCTCTTCCCATTATTGTCATCTCACTGTTTTCAATATCTGTTTTCTGCTCTTTATATGTCAGTTCTCAAATATTTCACCCAATCACATGATTTCAATTCATTGCTCCTGATGCCATGAGTTTATGTTCAGTTTATCAGTTTTGATTATGAAATTGTATACTAGTATGTCTGTGTTTATGTATGCATATTCTAATGTCACCTGTAACTCAATATATCTAGCAATGAGTCCAAGTTCAAATCACAAAAGTTTTTTGATGACTTCCTTGAAAATAGTGCATACCGTTTTCCAGGCTTCTCAACTGAAAATGCAGTTTCATATTTGACCCCAACTTCTGCCTCCTTATATCTCTAATAATCCTGTCCTACTGCTATCATGCTTAATCAGATTTGAATAATTTATTGAAATGTTTATCATGTTTCTTCTTTATCATGTTTCTTCCAAGATAAAAACATGCAGCAGCTTCTCAGTTTATAAAATATTTTAACCAATATTATTTTAAATGTATGTATTGCTCTGTGAGCTTCTGAGTTTTTGTGTGTGTTTACCAGTCATTCTGTTTTTATGACACACTCACCTTTATGTCTACTTTTCCCCTATATTACAGTTAGCTTTACCATGCATGTTATAAGAATCTTGCAGAAAAGAGCAATAAAAAAGTTTCAAAGGCCATATAGCCAAGACTTGCATAGAAAATACGTATTTTCTATATCTCTGCTTTCCTTACTCTACAAGCTATTTCCTGCCAATCTCATTTACATAATGGCATTAGCTATCATCTCTAATCAGATAATTCACAAATACATGCAAACACACACACATTGTCCTCCAATTTCACATTTTCCCTACACTTAATTCATTCTGAAAATAAAAGAAAAAAGATTGTTGGCTTCTGACTCAAAAAAATTTTGTATCCTTTCAAAATTAACACAGTTCTTCATGAATAAACTAGATATCATGAAAGACATTCACCTCCAGAGATTTTCCTTCTGAACCAAGTTAAGGTACTCAGAGAAGTTGCACAATGGTTGCAGCTATGTCAGATGCTTCCATCTGCGAATTTCTTCTTGGCAAGGGAAACTCTTAAACAAGACCATAATATAGAATTAGGTAGAAAATAAAGGGGCTGATCACTGCAAAAATTATTTATGGCTATACATTCACAATGAAAACCATTCATTTTTACTCTCTTAATGATTTGTTAAACAATTGCTTTATAGTTCCTAAAAATTTAATCAAATTATAAATGATCCATAAAATTATTTTCTTCTACAGAATAAGGTCATTCATATGCTGAAAGAGGGTACAGTTGTTTATGATAGTATCATCGTATTCAGAATACATTTTTGAATTTTCACTTCCTCCATGAATTTTAGTGACTAATTAATAGTATGGGGTCTCTATACAAATAGTTTTTTTAGTCAATTCAAATAAGTGAAACATATATATGTGTCTGGTAAAATACTTAAAAATAATATTCACCTCTCTTTAATCTGATTAATGGCAGAACATTTAATTATTTATTTCTCATAAAAGAGCCATAGACAAGTAATTGAATTTGTCCCCATAAATGTTTTGCCTGAAGATTTTGGGGACAATTGCAGTTGGAGAGAAAAATGTAGGCTTTCTTGGCAGAAAGGCTACCATCTTTTACCTGAAGTTGAAAAGCAGGCACCAGGAATGAAGAAATGTGTAAACTCCTAAAAGAAGTGGAATCTTCTTTTTCTCTAAAATCTTGTGAGAGTGAGGAAGTCACAATGAGGGACATGTGGTGTATTTACTGGCTAAGATCACTGGGGCAAAGAATGCCAAGGAAGCAATTAATATCTGCATTTTCTAGTACACTGATAGCTAGGAATAACTTTGGGAAAAGGAGGCATATAGGGCAGATTTTTTTGTCACTCTATTCTAATTGTTTGTTAAAAGAATAGTTGCAGTTTCCAGATGCAGATAAGATCACTAGTTGGGAACTGACATCGCCTGAACTTGGATATCACAAAATTCTTCAAAATACATCTCAGGATTTCTCTTCTCTAGAGATTCACAAAATTACACTACAATCATCCCACTCATTCTAAATTATGGTACCAGAAATGTAAAAGGACCTACTAGAAGACCTTGTGAAGGTATATACTACTGATTTTAAACTCAGTGAATGAGGCTTAACAAAATGTATCCAAAAGGAATAAATACACAATTGAATTAATGTGCAAATTTATATTAGTCAAGACACTGAAATTGCGATGTAAAAATAACCACAAATGACAATGGAATATAATTTTGGATAAAAAACAAATTGGAAGATGATGGATAATGTCACACAAGAGCACCCTCTCTGGGAAAGGAATAGAAATTCAGAAGCAAGCAGAGGAAATTCTAGCAATGCCCATGTCTTACACATGGACACACACATGCACACACATATCTACAAATGCACAAGGCTTAGCTCACATGTCACTTTCCTACAAAGTCTTCCTGAGTTTCCCAATCACAGACAGTCTCTGCTTACAAGAAACATACCACTTTGTGTGTTCTAGTCTAGTATTGCTTTTTCTGCTGAAGCCTGGCAGTAATCTTTTGACTACAGGTTATTTCATCCACACAATCACAAACTTCAGAGCAGAGAGTGAGCATGTATGTCTTAGTTTCTAAATATAAAGTTCTTTTAGAATTATTTCATCTGTACTTTTAAATTTTATTGCATTGTTATCAGACAATGGCACAGTCACTCATCGCATTTCTAAAATTTGCAATATGTTTATTATTATGCAATTATTATTATTATGTACAATTATATGCCAATAAAAGATATGAACAATTGTCTAGAAACATTAAAATTTCCAAACTTGATTGAGTAATAGAAAGCCTGAGTGAAACAATCGAAATTGAACTTTAATCAAACATCTACTCCCATTCCCTAAAAGCAAAGGTGATATCCTGAAAGCCAAGTAAGGAAACAATATCAAAGTGGAAAGAATGACATACTATGCCAAATGTTGTTGCCATGTCAATAAGACATGCACCAAGACATGGGATTTTCCTATGAGGATGTCAATGGTAAATTTGACACAAGTATTTCTGGAGTGGTGGCTAATGGATGAATTGATGTAATAAAGTAAAGATGTCTGCATTGCAATAGAAAAAATAAATGAAGTGGTAACTACTGAGCAAGGTCTTCTAAAAAAAGGATTTTAAAAAATTAGTGTATAGCATCACACTAAGGTGATCAAATGATCTAGTATAAAGAAAAATATTAATGATGCAGGAGAAAGAATGAATTCCCTGAGCAATCTCCTTGAACTGGCAAGAGAGACGTGATCTAGGCCAGAAGTGGGAGAATCGAATATATAAAGGTGCTTTTTCAACCATCAAAACAGGTGAAAAAACAGGGTATATGAGTGCCGATGCAGGCTGGTGAACAAATGTGGTAGTGGGTGTACCCTGATGATCTGTCTGCTTGGGTTTTATATAAAAATACATGATATAAGGAAATAAATATTATTAATAGAATAATGAAATGTTTTATATCCCATCACCAAATCCATGATATGGTAAAGAGTAGGGGATGACATTTAAAGTGTATTTTTGCTTCACTGTTCAAGAGATAGATATTTCAAATTCTGAAGGATATGGTTATGAAATAAGAACTTTACGTAAAGATTAAAAAGTAGAAATAATATCCAGAGGAAATTACTTCTCAAATACAAGATAAATTAAAAAGGAAAGAAAGCAGTTCATGGAGGAAAAGGCAAAGAAGAAACAACTATAACATATTACATAAAGGATTAAACTAAGGTGAAAGAAGACAAATCATATCAGGCCAAACATTTAATAGGTGCTTACAAAGATGAGTTCAATAAGTAACTCAGTCTCTTAAAGCAGCACACAGAGAAAGATGAATTTTCCTATTAATCAAAATAGGCAGGTCCCAAGTCCCGGTCTGAGTGAAAAAGACAAAAACAAACCTAAACTCAAATATATATCACCTATACAAAATTTATGAATATGAAATAAACATAAAATAAAGTGAATAAAAACTAGAAATAAAAGAATAGAAAATAATGGAATTATCAGAAAAATGCAATAAAATTCTGATTTCATGATAAAAACTATGAAACAGGCAAAAGAGGGCAAGTTGTATTGATCAAATATTAGGTCTACAATGGATAGTAGATGTATTGGAATTTTATGTCTCCAGTAATCATCAAATTATGTCAGTCAAAAAAGGTTGAGACTGACTACACAAAAATTAAAATATGTTTTATAAAAAGAAAGAAAAAATACAACTTTAAAAATTTTTAAACAAGAATTTTAAAACATGGAAAATATATATGACACATAAAGCAAATATTCAATAATTTAATAATAATTTTTTAATTTCTTATATTCAAGAAAACAATGAACACTCCTATGGAGAATGTGTTTGTGTCATAAAGAAGAAAATTATAAAGGAAGATATAAAAATAGGCTAAAAGGGAAAGATGGGTTAATATATATACCCTTAACATTGCTAATAAAATATTAATTTAATGATCACCTACTAGAAAGGTAAATAAAAAAAAATCTTATGTTGGTGAAGATGGTTCAAGTATGTAATCTTCGTCATTTTTCTAGTTTTATGTATCAACTGAAATTTCAGTAGAATAAAATATGTTTAAGCAAAAAATGTCTTTAATGTTAGACACAGTAAGTAATTTAACTTGTGGAAATTCAAATTAAGAAAAACCATCAGAAGGAGATGAAGGGAGGAAGGAAGGAGGGCGGGGCAAGGGGAAAGAGAGAGAGAGGAAAGAAACTTTCACATGTAGCTGGTGGGAAGGTAAAATGATACCAACACTATGGCAAGAAATCTGTCAGTTTCTTAATAAAACTAAACATAGAACTACTCTCTGACCCCACCAATCCACCCCTAGAAATTTACTAGGATTGAAAGAAGTCTTACAAAAGTTTTATTCCATTTACATAAAGATCTAGAATAAGCATAATTAACTTTTGGTGGGAAAATCAGGAGAATGGTTTCCTCTCAGAGGAAAGGTGAAGATAAGGATCAATTGGGGAAGGGACCAATGGAACATTCTGGGGTGAATTTGGGTTGCAGAACTATACGAAATTATGAGAACTCAGTGCATATGCTCTTAAGATTTTTTTCATTGCATTGCATTTAAATTTCACACCAAAAGAAAAAGTCTGAGGATATATTGGATTCTAATAATAATAAACTTGAAGAAGTTGGAGTAAACTGATAACTTTGATAGAATTAACTTCTTTAATGCTTAAAGAAGTTAGATGGATTGATGGGTAAATAGATGGATAGATAACTGATTAACAAAGAACAAAATTGATGGAATATATCACCATAAAACCCTCTCACGTGTTCTGTTAGAAATTTTTCATAATAAAACATTAGGGAAAAGTAACAAATTCATTTCTTTTCATTTATGAATATTGATGTAAATAATTCCAATAAACATTAGCAAATACCACACAATTATATGTTAAAAGAATAATAAATCTATCTCCACTGATTTGGAGATAAACTGGTAAAGTAAACATGGTTCAATATTAGAAAATCTGGTAATAAAATTCTAATAATAGCATTGATTACCTTAATAAATTAAACAAATGCAATTAGCTGAATATTCTCTTGAAGGGAAGGTTAACAGCTGATTCGGGGTCTACTCCTTGAGGATTTCATTTCTTGCTTTCAATCCTCCTTATAATATAAATTCAATAAATTTATCATAGTATATTGGATCAAAGATAAATGAGAGTCTGGACATATTACTATGGGCTTGTTCCTCATAACTTGATGAGATGAGATGGGATTGATGAGATGTGTCTGCTCCCCAAAATGGGATAAAGTTTCCCACCTTGAGTAACCTATATAGCTGGCAGGGTATGCATTTGAAAAATGCTGATGGCTTCCCTGAGGTCAGAGGGCTTATGACCCCTCAACTTCCTTTTCTGTGGTTTTATGTAAAAAACCATAATTACAAGTCAAAATATCTTTTTATTTTTTTTATTTTTAAAGAAGCATAATATTTTTGTTTATGCTTCATCATTTATGGTTTGTGATATGACATAAATCCTATCTTAATGCTAATTATACTTGGTACAGTGAAAACGTATTGTGTTTTAAGAATTTAAATATCAATGCAACTTAACAACTATACTGCTAATAGAGCAGAATTCACATTAATCTAATCTAATTCAACATTGCTTCCTGATTAGTGTTCTAAGTAAAATATAAAAAGAATAAAATTTCCTTAATATGAACATGTCTACATTTCTATTTGTGCACACATGCACCAAAGTTGAGGGTATGTGTATTATTTGTTTATCCAATTGAATACTAATATCATGAACAAAGCTGAAGAATATTTCAATAAAATGAGAATAAAATAGCATCTGGCTCAGTTAAATAATATTTTACTCTGTTCAGGGAATTCTAACAACAAAGTGAAACAAAAAGATAAGCATAAATTCTAAAAATAATAGGCAAATGTCATCATGTGGAGAAAAAATTTTTATTTAGACAAGTTTGAAAAATAATTTGAAAATCTGTTAGATACATTGGGATAATTCAATAATGTTATTAATTATAAAAACAAAAATACAAAATATAGTAAAAGAATAATACTTAAGTATAAAATTAGAAATTCTAAATTTAGAAGAGTCATAAACACAACAACATGAAAATGTACAGAAATAATTTTGAATGATGTTTGTAAGACACATGAAGAATATACATGAACCAGTACTACTACACAAATGTAGAACATGAGGTAATTAAAGAGGCATGGCATTATATAATATAGTCTGGAAACTGAACTCTCAGTATTATAAAGATATTGACTCCTCCTAAATTAATTGATTAGTTCTCAGGAAATAATTGCAAAATTTCTATGCAGCATGGCTTGTACCAAAGAAAAATCTGCAATCTTATATCAATACAAATTGGATTGGGCAGATAAATTGTGTCTTAATTTCACACAATGGGATACTAGAGAGCCATTGAAAATAATAATGTAATATTCAATGTATTAGTGGCCACAACATTTGTACTTTAGTAGGAAGCCCCAATTAAAAAAAAATATGTTGTGGTATATTCTATTATAGCTCACCCGTATCATTGCCCCTTCTACATCACTCCATGTGGTAGGATTATACACACCCACCCTATTTAATTCAGGTGTGGCCATATTACTTCCTTTGGCGAATGGAATGTGATTATAAGTGATATGCATTGTTTCTAGCAGATCTTTAAATCACCCATGTCCCCCTTTCCTCTGCCATGTTGGCTAAGACATGGTGTTCCAGGCAAAGTCTGTTCCAATAAAGCTTTGTTCCTGCCCCTCCTTCCTTCTGTGTCGTGACCCACAGAATGTTGCTTGCTTTTACACCTCAGGTATCCAAAAGCTCACATTCAAGGTCCTGGCTTCTTAGAGTCTTCATTTTAGCACCTTTCATGCTACTACATATTCTACTTTTATGACTACCTCTCAAAAAAAAAGGAAAGAATGACACTATTATTTCACTGACTATCTGGAGAAAAGAAATCTCTCTCTCTCTCTCTGTAACATATTATACATTATATATATATATATATATATATATATATTATGTTATATATTATATACATCTATATTTTTAGGAGGTACTGGGAATTGAACCCAGACCTTGTACATGGGAAGCAGATTCTCAACCACTGAGTTAGACCTGCTCCCATAAGTCACACACTTTAGATCACACATATTGGTCAACAATATATGCAACCAGCAGGCCCTAAGTAATTAGTCAAGTTATATAAAAATAAATTTTCAGAAGGTAATATATGACTAGTAAAAACCAGAGTTTAAACAAATTTTCAACTCCATAGGCAAAGAAAGAAAAATTAAAACATTAAGATGGTACACACTGACAAACAGGAATACATTTCTTTCATGTTATTGATTTCCTCTATGTGCCTAAATATAAAGGTTAATTCCTACACACAAGAATTGGAAAGGAATGTGAAATGTTAAAAAGAATTGATGTTTTAATCTTGATGGGATTCTTAGTGTAAATTTATTTTGTTTCACTTGTTTTTGCTATAATTTTAAAAATTGAAATGAGACTTCAGCAGAAGTGAGACCATGGCAATGAGAACCTAGCAGATTTCTGATTCAGTTGAGGCACTTTTTAATTTGGGATCCCCTTCCATTCCTGCACAAAAATTGCCAAGTAAATTAGTTTAAATGTGAAATATTTCTATAAATCCACTCAGGAATTGCAAGTAAAGAAAGACTTATTGCTACTCTTGGGAAAAATTATCTTTATTTTAACATTTATAAGAAAAATATAATTACGTTTTAAAATTACCTGAGAAGCAGTGGATGAAACATCTTTACCTGGAAGATGGGGGATAAAAAAGGGAAAGCAACCTAAGACTCTGGACCATCACATTTGGGAGGGAAAGGTAGAAAGAATAGAATGTAGAGATGAAACTTCAAAGAGTCCCTGAACATTTCCCTCCCTGGCACGTCCATGTTATAATGGAGGTGCTCAAAGCTGACCACAAGAGCCAGGAAGAACATGTGTTCTGTGGCACCATGGACACTACTTCCACTGTGTAAATGAGCCCATACCAAGTCTGCTAAATAAAGTAGATTTTGGAACTGGGTAATACAATTTCATCAACAAATATCATGTTGACAATAAAGTCTGGGATGTATAAAAGGAGAATTGTGATAGCTGGAAATTTAAGAATAATTGCTATAAAAGTATCACAGAAAAAGCATTTAACATTTCAAGGTGAACAATCATCATAGAGATAGGTATGGATCAAATGAGTTACTAATTATTTTAAATTATATGCAAATATATAGACCCAAGTTCATTAAACCCATGAAGACTAAGGAAATTTATATGTGCATGTTAATCACTTTTTAGTTTTTTTAATTGCTAATTTTTTTCTCACTTTTTTATTAGATAATTTTTAGGGTTATAGAAAAATCATGCATAACTAGCACAGAATTACCAAATATTCCCTCCACACACAGCCTTCCCTATTATTAAAACTGTGTATTATCATGGTAACTTTGTTATAACCGCTGAAAAATATAATAATTACACTATTGACTATAGTCCATAGAATACACTAGGATTCATTCTTTATGATGTACAGTCATATGCTTATGTTTTTTTTTATTTTATTAGCAAAAGATCTCATGTTATTTATCTCTCTAAAGACTAATGAAATTGAGCATCTTCACATGTGCTTGTCAGTCATTTTATATCTTTTTTTAGTGGTGTTTATTCTGGACTTTGGACCATTTTTAATGGGATGTCTATCTTTTTACTGTTGGGATGAATGTGTTCTTTATACATTCTGGGTACTAGACACTTAACAGATATATGATTTGAAAATATATTCTCCCATTCTTGTATATTTTCTATGTGCTTTCTTGATGGTGCCTTTTGAAAAAAAACTTTTAATTTTGATGAAATACAGTTTATTTAATTTTTAATTTGTGTGTGAGTGTTTGTGTAATATCTAAGAATTCATGTCCAAACCCAAATAGTAAAGATTTAACATTGAATCACTATGAAGCTCATTTATAAATTTCCTATACATGGCTCTTCTGCCCCATTTATTTGAAGCTATAATTAGCCCTATAATTAAATAATCTCAGAAACTTAAATCTTCTGGCTGTTCATATGTTGTTTGAGCCCTGAATCTCACCAGAGTTGTAGCCAACACCTACTCTCCGGGTCATCAGACTTACCCAGGACAACTAACAAAAGGATTATGAAGGACAATGCCCGTCCCCCAAAACAGAGCACCTACAACTGCAAGTAAAGCAGTTCCATCCATCTTCCCCATAGGATCTAAGCCCTTTCTCATTTGGAAGCAGAGTAGACATCAGAATCCTAAAATCCTCAAGACTGATGAATGAACAAACAAAAGTTGGGCATGCAGCTATGGACTAAAGTAGACTTATTACTATTCTAGTAATGGGAGAACTTGTAACACTGATATAAAGACAGTGGTCACCAGAGGTTCTCAGGGGAGGAAGAGTGAAGAATAGATGTAACATGGGGCATTTTGTGGACACTGAAATTGTTCTGCATGATATTGCAATGCTGGATACAAGTCATTATTTATTTTGTCAAAATGTATTAAATTGTGCAATACAAAGTGTAAGCCATAATGTAAAGTAGAGACCATAGTTAGTAGCAATGCTTTAATATGTGTTCATCTATTGTAACAAATGTACCACACTAATGAAAGATATTGTTAGTGGGTACAAGGGTGGGAGGGGAAAGGGGTGAGGTACATGAGAATCCCCTGTATTTTTTATTTAACATTTATGTAATCTGCTCCTTAAAAATAAAAAAAAAAAAATGTTAAAAAAAAAAACACCCACATTTAATCCCTGTGTTTTTTCTATGAGTTTTAGAGTTTTAGCTCTTACATTGAGGTTTTTGGGCCTCTTTGAGTTAAGTTTTCTATATGGTATAAGGTAGGGTCCGAATAGATTATTTTCCTGAGAATATTCATTTGTACAAGCATGATTTATTAAAGAGATTAATTTTTCCCCATTGAATAGACTTTTCACCATGTCAAAATCAATTGAACCTATTCAGATGGGTTTAGTTCTGAACTCTCAATTCTAATCTACTGTTCTATATACAGTGTCTATCCTTATGCCAGTGCCATCTTGTTTTGATTAGCTGTTGCTTTGTAAAACATTTTTCACTTTATTGAACTATATCATTCACACGTGAACATACATAAACAATAAGTGTATAGTAGAATTTGTGAACTTACAAAACAAACATGCAAAATAAAAAGTCAGGAATAGAGAGCTCTACACAGAATATTAATTATGGCAAATATCCCTGTTCATTAGAAGAAAATTGATTTTGAAATCTACAACTTAACAAACTTGATGATAATTCTTATCAATATCTTATAGTATATTAAACAACTTATTAAAAATAAAATTAAGAATTTCTAATAAATGCACAAAAAAACCACATTCAATGATCTTATTTCATATACGGGATGCTACATATTTTCATATAACCTATATATAAATAGAGTGATATTTAATGATTTATTGAACAAATATGCTTTGATTTAATATAGTTTTATATCAATTCTGTTGTCTGAATACATTTAAAGCGTAGAATTAGAGACAATGCTTTGAAGAGCTGTGTCAGTATAGATGACCGACACAGGAAATCAGGGACTATTAAGTAAAGTGATTGCACCTAATAGTGTTGAAGATGGTAAAATGTTTAGGAACCATCAGATTAAGTCTCAAATTAAAAATGTGGAACCTGCCATAACTATGCTAATCTCCAGTTGAATTAATGTCCTAAGCAAGTCTCTTAATGAAACTTAGGGCATGGGCTAGGAAAGAGTGGTAACATTAGTGTCAGAAAGAAAATATCTGAGAGAATGCCTGAAGACTGTAATTACCCTGAATCCAACCTCCAGCAAATCCCTCTTGTCAGATGAGACATTCCCTCTGGACCTGAATGATGAGGCTCTTCTCTCCTTCCTGGAAATCCCTGAAGAAGTAATCTTGCAAAGGAAAGCCAACTATTATGCCTTACCAGGAATACCTCATTTTATTCACATCGAAAATGATAATCAGATCCAAGTATGCCCTTTAAAGAGGGTTGATTATAACAAAAAAGGGAATATTTACCCTACAAAACTTATTAACTGCCCAAATCAAGCAAACAGAAAAGTGAATTCACATTGTGTGGTTATTGAATGGACTCTGTGGTTCCTAGACTGTGGAGGGAAGCACTTAGATGGGACTGAATGTCCTGATATTGGTGCACTTTTCAGAGTCTGAGCCCCCCATGCCAACTCACACAGCTGAAAATATTTATTACCACTGGGATAGATTCCTGGAAATGGCCTTAGCCATGGCTATATCAAATGGCATTAATGTTCCACATTGTATTCATTTCCAATTGCTACTGTAACAAATCATCACACACGTGGTGACTTAAAACAACCCAAATTTATTATCTTACTATACTGGATATCAGAGGTGCATTGAGTTCAGGTATGGGGGTCAAGAAGTCTCTCTGGGCATAATCTGCTTGTGGTGGAATAACAAGTTTAGATTTTTTTGTGTCAACCAGCAAAATAAGTTTTTATAAAATAAAATCTATCTCAGCGAAATTGATATTTTATTACTAAAGTTTATTTTGTCATGAAATCTAATTGACTTATTAGATTTATTTGGTTAATATTTGTCATATAACTTCATTTATTTTTATATTGTTAAATATTCTGTATCTCTCTATATTAGATGTATCTATTTGAATGGCATACAATTAGAATTGTTTAACTGGGTTTATCAGTCTTTTCTAATAATGTATTTTATTCAATTTACACTTAGAAATATTCAGATGATTTGTTTATATCTAGAATTATATTTTATTATTTGTAGAGTAAATAGTTCATATTAAGTATAGCAACCATGATGACTAGTTGACTATAAATTTTAATAGATCAATTTTATAATAAAACTCCTACATATATCAGTTTTAGTCTTCTAAAACTTATATAATATATAAGAAATGTTGTTTACTAAAAGTGACTGTTGATATCTATATCTACAAAAAAGTTGTTTTTCAAATTTCTGTCATTTTTTATTATACATCAGCAGTATACTTTGGAATTTTTGTTACATTTTACCTTTATGTAACATGTAGATAACAAATAAAACAAATATATTATTTTTTGTTTATTTTAGGTTGTTTGGAAACTGCTTAGAGTAAATAATAAGAAAATGGTTAAGAATATGTTTAATCAAAATATGTGACTAGAAAGAAGCATGCTGTAAATTTCTTAGAACAAACTTGATATTTTTAAAACTAAATATATTGCAGGGTAAATTGTCAGAAGATGGGAAGAATTTTTGAAACACATAACTAAGAATAAGCATTTAGTATCAAATTACACTGAAAGAAGAATTTATAAAATATCTATTTCTAATTACATGCTAATAGCTTTTCATTCCCATATTTTTTCCTTATTTTAAAGGAGCTTTAGATTACATAAATGTTACATCAAATATATAAGGGATTCCCATATATCCCACTCTTTCCCCCTCCATTTAAAATTCTTTCATGAGCGTAGTACATTTGTTACAATTGATGAAAACACTGAAGCATTGCTACTAACCATGGTTATAGTTTACATTATGGTTTACACTTTGCACCTCACAATTTTATGGTGCAATGCTAAGTAGAATTATACATTTTTTGCTTCTATCTGTTGTTGCAATATCATGGAGAATAATTCCAATGTCCCCAAAATGCCCCGTGTTACACCTTTTCTTCTCTCTACCTCCGCTCAAAACCTCTGGTGACCACTGTCTTTATAACAGTGCTACAAGTTCTTCCATTACTAGAATAATAATAAGTCTACTTTGGTCCATACTTGCATTCCCTTCTTATGTGTGTTCATTCCTCGATGTTGAGGATTTGGGGATGGTGATACCCAGTCTGCTTCCCACTGAGAGAGGACTGAGATCCCATGGAGCAGATGGATGGAATTGTCTTGCTTGCAGATTTATATGTTCTCTGTTTTTTTGAGATGGACTTTGTCCATTATCTTCTTTTGTTAATTGTCCTGGGTGAGGCCAATGAACTCAAGAGTAGGTGTTGGCTGCAACTATGCTGATATTCAGGGCTCAACCAGCATATGAACAACTGGAATAGATAAGTCTTGGGATATATATTTAATGGGTATAATCCTAAGGTTAGGATCAAATAAAAGGGGCTGAAGAACCATGTGTAAGAAAATTATAACTGAATCTAATTCTGTTACATTGAGAATATAGGTTATCATATATTCCAAGTTAAGGCCCACCAGTGGAGTGACAATTTCCTGGGTTGTCTGCTCTGCCTATAGTGTCTAGATGTCTCTAGAGCCCTCAGGAGCACCCCTGCTTGAGACACTGTTTACTGTGGCAATCAATGAAATCCTCCTGAAATGTGCATAAGCATAACCACTGGAATGACCTCCTGACTCACTCTGAAATCTCTTAAGCATAAAAACTCATTTGTATTTATTATTTCCCCTTTTTGTTCTAGGGCTTTTTCCAAATGCATAGCTAATTGGTGCTTGTTAATAATTTTTGGTGCCAGGGAGGCTTATCCCTAGGAGTCATGTCCCATGTCTGGTGGAAGGTAGTGAATTTATATGCTGAGTTTGGCTTTGAGTGAGGTCACATTTGAGCACCAAGGAGGTTTTAAGGAGGAACTCTTGGTCAATATGTGTCACTAGGCTAAGTTTCAATTACACAATATCAAGGGCCTGTTGAATTGGTCTGTCCTCCTTTGATAGGCACCAACCATGTACTCTGGATATTCATACCACTCTATTAAAGAATGTAGCTGGGTTCCCCAGGATGGGAATTCAATGTTCCATCAGTTTTTTTTTCTGGGTCTCCACCCACCAAGACAACAGCCCATGACCATATAAACACATTAATATTCCATAGAAGCATGCCCCAGGTGTCCAGTCTCCACACATCCCCTCACCACTGATACCCCACACTGGTGGTCCTCCCCTGCCACAATTGCAACCCTTCTGAAATCCAAAGCTTCACCAAAACAAAGCCCACAAAAATAATAATAATGAAATTAAAATAAAAGAAATAAAAAATTTAAAAATTAGAAAATTAAAATTAAAAATATTTTTTTTTAGAATTGTGCCTTTCATCACTATAAGATCTGTTATCTTTTCTGTATATTGACCATTTCTTCTGTATGTTCCCCCACTGTCTAATTTTTTCACTTTATTTTTCAAAAAGCTTAAGTTATAGAAAAGTCACATAGAAACTCTAGTCCATGGTTAGTAGCAATTCTTCAATATGTGTCCATCAATTGTAACAAATGTACCACACTAATGAGTGATGTTGATAATAGGGGAAATTTGGGGAGGGGGAAAGGGAGGGGCATATGGGGATCCCCTCTATTTTTGTTGTAATATTTATGTAATCTAAAGCTTCTTTAAAATTAAAAAAAATTAAAAATTAAAAAAGAAAATATAGGGAATTCCCACATACTCATCTCCCTTCCCCCCACACCCTCCACAGCCAATAACACCCTCCATGAGTTTGGTTTTTTTGTTGTAATTCATAAACAAATATCAAAGGTTTGCTACTAATCCTGGTCAGT
The DNA here is from genome assembly GCA_026826555.1 of Tolypeutes matacus. Taxonomy (NCBI): domain Eukaryota; kingdom Metazoa; phylum Chordata; class Mammalia; order Cingulata; family Chlamyphoridae; genus Tolypeutes; species Tolypeutes matacus. Next base: position 41,416 of record JAKSZT010035495.1, on the reverse strand, counting down.
GGTTTACACTATGGTTTACATTTTGTACCATGTACTTTTATAGGTTCTAACAAAATGTATAATGGCTTGTATAAGGGAAATGGCATCAAAACATGTGGCTTGCATAGTCACAGGTAACAACCTCATTAGCACCATGGCTGAGAATTCCCATTGCTGGCTCCTGTTCTGAGGATTTCTAAGATGATCCTGTTGGTATTGTTTGAACAGGGAATTTAAAGCCCTGAATTCATCCTTTTGTTCCTCCACATTCTCTAGCATATTAGAAGCATAAGCCAATCTCCCTGTACTTGTTAATTTCACACAAATGAAATATCTCATCAACAGAATCTTTCCTCTTATAAGTCTTTGATTAGGGGTATACAATAGTGCTATTTTGCATAGCTCTATTGACCCATCACATCATGGACTGCCAGTGTCTTCTTTAACACTGGAAATAGAGTTTTTTTTTTATTTGAATAGGTTAAGAACCAATTCTAAAAGTCCCAAGACCAACTTAAGTAAATCACCCTATAGTTTAAGTCCCTCTGCTGATATCAAAAGGTGTACTAGTCAGAGTTCTCCAGGGAAATAGAAGCAACAACTTACATATATGTGTGTGAATGTGTGTATATATGTATGTAGGTGTTTGTGTGTGTGTATATATATATATGCGTGCATATATATGATTTATTATATCTATGATTTGTTGTAAGAGTTGGCTCATGAGATTGTGGGGGATGGCAAGTATGAATATGAAGGGCAGGCAGGAGGATGGAAATCCCTGTAATAGTGATAATAATGCCTTGAGTATGAATTCCTTAGTTTGCAAACTCAGGACAGAGTGACAGGTGTAGTCTTGAGACAGAACTTCATCCTTCTGAATCCTTCTGTTTTATGCATTTAATGTATCCAACAAATTGGATAAGGTACACCTACATTATCCAGAGTAATCTGCTTTATTTTGATTCAACAGATTGTAGATTTCAATTCATTTATAAAACATTTTCACAGCAACATCTATGCCATTGTATGGCAGAAAAACTGGGCACTGTAACAGTCGAGTTGATATGTAAAATTGACCATCATATCAATCTGATTGTTGTCATTCTGTTGTCTCTAATGCTATATGTGAATTTAAATGCTTTTTGTCAAACAGCTTTGGAGGTCACCCCAGTCCTGAGAAATTTCCAAGATGGGGTAAAGCAAAGGCTGATGCCTGAGTCAGGTCATCTGCCAGCCACCAGTCTGCTCAAAACACAGTTCCACAATATAACAATAGTGTATTTTTCATGAGCAGAAAAATTTTAAATGTTCTCTGCATAGGAAAATTGGATAAACCAGCTTAAAGACCTTGATTTTGAAAAGCTAACAAGGGTAACTTTGATTATCTTTAGGTTAGGAATATATAATACATAAGAGTGAGTTATTTATTGCCACTGTTCAATTCTTTGTTATCTCTATTCATAATTTTTATTTAAAAATACTTTTTTGCCATATACTTGGAAAATACTCAAAATTTTGTGTATATAAATTAACACAGAGGGCATTAGTATTAAAATATAATCAACATATAACACAGTTGAAATTTATATAACAATTAATACAAACCATTTTAGTATTGTTTAAATTTTCTTAATACTTTAGAAGGAGTTACATAAGGTTGAATTTCCTTTTTACCTACCATAATGTAAAGACTTAAGGACTTTTTCATTAGTTGAATCTTCAGGATTATAGTTTGTGTGGTAATGGAAGATTACCACAATAATAATAAGTATACTATGGTCCATGGTTGCGTTCTCTCCTTCTGTTTGTTCATTCCTCAGGCTTGAGGATTTGGGGAAGGCAATGCCTACTCTGATTCAGATTGAGAGGGGATTTAGATCTTATGGTGTCAGATGGAAAAAATTGTTTTGCTTGCAGTTGTAGATATGTTTTATTTTGGGGATGGATTGCCCACCATCATCCTTTTGTGAACTGTTTAGGATTAGTTCAATGTGCTGGAGAGTAGGTGTTGGCTGAAAATCTGCTGATTCAAGTTCCACCAGAATATGAACCATCTGAAGATATGTCTCTGGAACATCGGTATGGGTATAGGGCTTATAATAGGTTCAAATAAAAGGTGTAGGAAAATCACGTGTTGGGAAATTATAAATGAACCTCTGTACCAGCAAGGAAATAGATGATCATATATTCCAAATTAAGGGCCACTGATGGGGTGATTTCCTAGGGTTCTCTGACTTGTATATAGTGCCCAGATGTCTCTAAAGTCCTCAGGAGCACCTCTGTTTGAGGTTTTGTTTATTGTGGCAGTTAGTAAGATCTGCCTGAGATATGCATAAGGTAAACTCCAGAACAACCTCTGACTCAGTTTGAAATCTCTTAGACATAAAAACTCTTTTGTATTTAATGTTTCCCCCTTTGGTTCAAGGTCTTTTCCAAATACATCACTGGTTGGCACTTGGTAATAATCTGCCAGTGCCAAGGGAGGCTTAACCCCAGGAATCATGTCCCATGCAGCAAGTAAGGTAGTGAGTAAATTGGATGAGTTTGGCTTAGAGAGGGGCCACATTTGAGTAAGAAGGAGGTTATCCAGTGGTAACTCTTAGGCAATAGATAGTATTAGGCTAAGTTTTAATATTGCAAGAAAAATTTCGTGAGCACAAACATTAATATAAAGGGCTTTGAGTATTGGTCTGTTTTATTTTATTAGGCACTGCCTATGTACTCTAGAGATTCTTGCTACTCAATTAGAAAACATAGCAGGACTCCCCAGAGTAGAAATTTAATATTTTTGTGTGTATTGTGTGGGTCTTATTACTAGAATCCTGAGTAAGGAAATGAAATTCAAATGAGGATAAGTCATATAAGCATCAAGACATCAAACAGCTTGCATAGAAGCTCAGGGTATTGAGAAGACTCTGAGTTCCACACAAAATACATGAGGGATGATGTCATTCCCAGGAATGGGGTAGGGGTTGGTGGCAGATTTGGTTAACGGGAAAGGCCAGAGCTAGGGAAGCAGCAACTCACCTAACTGCCACCCCAATTCCTCTAGTCTCTGAAAGCCCCTGAGACTTTCTTAAAACCATCAGTGTTTGTGCAGGTGTTTGTCTATTTTCCAAGCTGTCCAGGCCCCACTTAAGACAAACAACATTATGGACTTCCAGTATTGACTTTTTATTGAGATGTAATTAACATGCCATAACTTCCACCTTTTAAAGTGCCATACTCAGTGCTTTTTAGTATATTCATAAGATTGTAAAATCATAACTATGATCTAATCCCAGGATATTTTCATCAATTCCAAATTAAAACCTGGATCCAATAGCAGTACCTTTCCCCCAACCACCCTCAACCCAGACCCAGCAACCACTAGTCTATCTTCTGTGTGTCTGAATTTGCCTAGTGTGGATCCTTCATAAAAATGGAATCCTATAAGTAGCCTCTAGTGTCCAGCTTCTTTCACTTATCATAATGTTCTTCAGGTCCCTCACCTCCTAGTATATATCTGTACTTCACTACATCTTATAGCTGATAATACCCCATTGCATGACAGACCATTTTTTCTTTATCCCTTTATCATTTGATGGGCATTTGAATTGATTGTACTTTTTGGCTATTATGATGCCAAACTTATTCCAGATTTGGCCAGAAGGCCTTCTAGTTGCTCCCATCATGGTTAGAATCCATCTGAGGGTTTTGGTGCCTTCCATGCTCTCCAGTACACCATGATTGTCAGGTTCCTCTCACACATTTCCTGGCCAAGACCTGGACTCCCACATACCTCCTAGGTGCCCTCTTCTCTTTTCATGGAAAATAGTATTGAGACCACAATCTGGGCATCAGTGGTCGTTGTTGCTACCAGATTTTCTTTACTTATAGGCCTGCTCAATAAAGAGAGCTAGAAACTCTGTTTACAGAGAAAATGGATTAGTGTAGGCATATATTTCCTATTTAAAATGTAAGATTATAGTATTTTACTTCCCTGATAAACCAGCCTGAAGTGGCCCCACAGCCCACAGCTAGGGCAGGCAGGAGGCTGTGCAGGGTCCTGGGGCTCTGTGTTGTGCTTAGGGTCACATCTGTAGCTCCTGCACATGGGGAAGCCAGGGGAGGGCGCACAGGTAGCTCTGGACAGGGCCTGTCACCACCAGACAGGAAGACATTCAGTAATTTAATTTGTGGTGAGGTGTGTCTGTGCAAGACTGTGGTCCTCAGTCCAGGTGGCATTCCCTTCCCTGCTCAAGCCCTATCTTTCAACCCCTCCCTACAGGAATTGTCCACACCCCAATGACATAAGCAAAGCACAAATTTGGACAATGGATGCAGTCATCCCACGGGGCTGGCAAGCTCTAAGGGCTCAGAGCCAAACTCGTCTTGAGGACAATCGGTAGCAACACAGCTGAGAGTGTAAACTGGAAATCCCCGAGATGGTGGATCTCAAACCACACGGCCCAAAACTTCACCTTGACCCACAGAAAAGGGGGTGCGTGTGTCTGCTTACAAGGAATAAGTATTCTTGTCTTGGCATTCTTAGCCCACAGGCGATGCCTCAGGCCCCATTTGGGGAGTAGAGGTCACCAGGTACTCAACAGAGAGGCCAAGGCCTGCCATGGATTTTCTATGTTAAGAAATTGCACAAGGAATGGCAGGGCAGTGGGAAGCACTAGTTCATAGGGAGCAGTAGTGTTTATGAAACCAGGCTCAGCTGGAGCCTGAAAAGCTGCATCTCAATCCCCCCAGGCCCCTCATAAGGAAAAGGAATTCGGTGTCAGGGAAAAGGATCCCAAAGCATGAAATCTAAGGTAAAGATTTGACCATGGGGTCTAGATGGGGACTGAGGATGCAAAGTTCTGCTCCCCATGGACCGTGTGCTAATAATCTCCCTCTGTCCTTTTCCTTTTCACATTGGAAGCTGTATTCTAATTTTATCTGTAACTAGTGCTGATGTAAATTTAGACTTTGCCCTTGAAAACTACAAGTTCCTATTTGGTGCTCAAAAATAACCTCAGACAATAATCAGAAAATATCCTTCCTCCAAAGTGGTAGAAAGGCACCCACTGCCTTGCCTGGGGTCAGGAAATTGTCCTCATGGATGGAAGTACCTTCAGCATCTAAATCCTGATGATCCCCATGGATGGTCTCAGCTCCTTCTAGGTGTATGGACACTGAAATGCATATTTGCTCTGTGAAAGGGGATTTCTGTGTTTGTTTCAGTAAGCCAGGGAAGGGTGGCTGGCTCTTTTCTCTTCTCCCTTCTAAAATAAACTGATGACTCTGCATGAATAAACTGATGACTCTGCATGATCTTTTTTGAATGAGCAATGTGAGAGGCTTGAACACATTTCAATTAACACAGTAAATGAAAGAATGAATCGACAACTCTGAGAATGTAGTTGAAACAAGCCTTTAATAAGAAAATACTCACATGTAACATTTACTATTTACAATAGATAAATATGCCCCTCCGCTCTCTCTATATATATATAATTTTTTGTGGTTTGTTCATAAATTCAAATGTTTTCCAATCTCACCAAATCCTCCTTCTGACTAACCATATTTAGCATAGTCTCATAAATTCTCAGAGACAGTGGGGTGTGGCCCTTGCAGTGGCATGAGATTTGAGAAAACTGGGACCCAACTGGGCCCCTCCTCACTCACTCAGTGAGAGTGAGCTCAGTGACAAGGGTCACTCTATCTACTTCTGAGGAATGGGGGGACATGGGTGGGAGTGAGCAGAGATACCCTCACTCCTGAAAAAGGCTAGCACGGGGGGACGGCTGTGCTGGGAACCCTGGAAGGTCATGGATGTCATCCAAGGGCTCCAAGTGAGACCCTCAGTTGTCCTCTAAATGAGTGACTGCTCACAGGAGCCCAGAAGAGTCTTTCAAAGGGCAGAGTCATTCAGGGCATCAAGAGAGGTGCAGGGGGTTAAGTGGAGTCTGAGGGTGGTCCAGAATGGCTGGGGGGAAGGGAAGTGCCTGCCTGGCCTGACCCACTGAGATTGGGGTCAGCAAAATTACTTGGCCAGGCAGACCTGGGAAGGGGGACCCTGAGGCTGAGGCTGGTGGGCACGAGGGGCCAATGAGAATTTCCACTTTAGGAACTTGAGTCCCTTCTGCTTTTTCCCCAGAAGGACTGAGATAGCTCTGTTCTTAACCTTGTCATCCATGGGTGTGTCCCACTTCATGAGCAGAAAATGATACTTGGGCGAGGGCTGCATAGCATAGTACACATTCGCGCTGTCCGGGATCTGTAGCACTGGGGAGTGGGACAGAGAGGTGGTCAGCTGTGCTCCGAGTGACTACAGAACATACCAAGCCTTTGTGCCCCAACAAGAGCAGGCCTCAGCCAGGGACTTTAATTCCCCAATCCAACTCCAGGACCAAAAGGAGCCCTCTGAATGATGCCTGCCAGAAGGAATGACTCTGCAGAGGCATAGCTAAAAATCAAGTACCTTTGTTTTAAAAGTGACAATAACTCATAAATGCCAGAATGGAGCTGCCAAGAGGTCATCTACTCCCCACCACCTGCCACCTTCTCTGCTCAGGATCTCAGAGTTGAAATTGGATTTCTAGTACCCAGGTCATGGCCCCCTAATGCAGCCCTACCCAGGACAAGTCTACTGGGGCCCAGTGAAGAGCAGCTCTGGCCCAGGCCTCCCAAGCAGGGTACCTGAAGGCCTCCATGACCAGGTAGTACCAGACACCCAGCAAGTATTTACACTTTGATGCTATTTTCTTCCTGTCTTCCTGGCCTAGAGCCAGCTTGAAAGAAACACTGGGCTGGAATTCCTGCTCCACCTCAGTGGTGTGGCTACTCATCTCCTGTCTTAACCTCTCCAGTCCTCAGCCGTCTTGTTCTGTAGGATGGGTCCTTCTGCCCTATTTCACACTTCACAGATCCCATTTCCCATTTGAAAGACAAGAGAGGATTTAGAACCAACTTCTAGGAATGGTGGGAGTCATTTTAACTTGCCTGGGCTAATGGCTGGGAGAAGGGAATCAGCTCATTAACAGAACACAGTTAATTTTATTGTGCACATACTACCATGTACATATACATTGGTTAATTTTCTCACCCCTTCGGTGAGTGAGAAAAATGCCCTGGTGCTTGAGAAACTGACCTAAGGCCTCAGAGCCCAGGATGCCTGGCTCTGGGTCTGTGCTATTCTTTTGGATACTTTCTCTTTCCCACTTGCTAAATACTGAGTCAACTCCCTAGGGCCTCCTAAGTGGATCAAGGATATTTTGTCTAGTTTTCACCATCATAAAGGCATGGCCTGTAACATGTTTTGTGCTTGTGTCTACCAGTCATGCTTTTGGAGGTGCATTCATGCCCTCCTGTCCAGAGGACACATTTCAAGTTGAGCCCGCTGCTTGGCCACCTTGCTCATGGTCCAAGGTGAAAATCCCTTTCTCTGGGTACCTCAATGTTGTTAGCTTTGAACTTGGTTTTCCAAGGCCAAGGTCATGTCCAGGGAAGACAAGGGAGAAGGAGCAGGTCAGGAGAAGATGCTGTGGGCACTGAGGGCTGCTCTGGGCAGTGTGGTTTGTGGACAGGATGCCTACCCACCATGCTCTCAGGTATACTGGAACCAGGGGGCCTCAGACCTTCAGGCTGGGGACATGGAACTCAGCCTACCCAATCCACCATCACCCTTTCCAACTCGTCCCCTGACTTACTTTGATCCTTTGAAATGATTTGTACCAGTTTGTAGTCTTCTGGCTTGTCCCCATCCAGGTTGTATTCTTCCAGGGCCTTGTGGATCACAGCTGGAACCCTTTCTTGGTCGGTCACCTGCAGTGGATCCAGATACATGTCCTCAGGGCTTGGGTCCTGGAGCCAGCACCCCCAGAGTGCAGCTACCAGAGACCCTATGGAGCCATCTCTGGTCAGGGCTGGGTCTATAGGGGTCTCACTTTCTTCCCTTGCTCCCCTGGGGAGACCTCCCTGGAATGAGGGGTCTTTCCAATCTTTCCTACAACCATCTCCTATAAGAACTCCACCTCTGTCTTGAGGTTGTTTCCCAGTGTGGGTCCTGTCCCCTGGGTCCTCAGCCTGAAAACTGTGGGCTCCTAGGTCCTAGGGACAAAGGGTGACCATGCAGCAGAGGGTGGGAACTGAGGAGTGAAATCTAGGCCTCTCTCTTTCACCTCCTGCCTCCCAATCATGGGAGATGGCTTGTCTTGAGGGAGTGCCCTTGCCCTGCCCCTGCCCCTCCAGTACACCTCCAGGTAGCAGTGAAATCCCAGGGCAGAGCACATGACATCTAGTCCAAGCCCAGCTGTCAGAGAGGAGGAAGGGCTAGATGACAACCTACAGCATACCAGGACTGCCCTGAGCTCCAGGATCAGGTGTGGTCAGCAAGGTCCAGACCACAGTTGCCTTGACCATGAGGGCCCAGCTACAGGCAGGGCTCGGGTCATGAGTCAGACATGTGACAGCTTATTAAAACCACACCTGCTCCTAGCCACAAGAGAAGTGCAGCCTGGGGTGAGTGTCTAACATGGCAGCTCAGCCAGTCTTTTTGCGGTGGGGACTGGGGTGGCTCCATCTGCATGTCCCATCCAGGATCTGGCTCCTGCTCATGCCTTGAAGTCCACCTTTGTGGGACAGACCCCATCCTAAGTTCTAGGTCACCTCAGCAGCCCATCATTGGCCAGTGTCTCCACACACTGGCCCAATCTCCACTTTGCGACCAAAGGTCACCAGCTGTCACTGTTCTGCTCTGACCCTCCAGTGAGTCCCATCTCCACATGTGAGAAAGTCAAGCTCTGTCCATCAGCTCACAGGGCTTGATGTGACCCAGCTCCCAACACCTCTCTGACCTCAGCTCTGCCCCTTGACCCCTGCTCCTTCACCCTGGCCTCCAGGCTGTCCCTCTGGCTGGCCAAGCACATGTCCCCATCAGGGCTGGCAGGCTTTCCCCTTCTCCTCCACTTTGAGCAGCCTCATAGAGCCCTTCCTAGGCCTTCCTCACTCCATGTGCCAGTCTCAACCCCTATGTCCACCATCCTGAGCACTGACTGCCATCGAACTCACACTCTTCCTGCTTCTGGAGGGGGCTGTCTGTCCATCCCCACCCATTAGGAAGTCTACTCCAGGATGGCAGGGAGGGAACATGTCATTCCTTATGTTTCTACTGCCTGAACCACTGAGGGACCCGAGGGGATGGCCGCATGCCCGGCTCACCAGGATGTTCTTGTACTTGTTCTCATTGTCCTCAAACAGGCTGACGCAGATAATGCAACAGTTGCCTATGTGCCGTTTATAGCGTGGCCGTGTGTCATGGTGCTTGTAGCTGGTCCGCTTGGCCTTGGGTTTAATGGAGGACGAGGAAGACGATGTTCCTCCAGATGCGGATGTGACAGTGGGGGATTTCTGTGATGATGCGGAGGTCGATTGCTCCAAGTGGGTGACAGCTAGATCAGTAGAAGGCCTGGAGGCTCGGAAAACCCCGGGGCTGCTTGAGAAGCTCCAGGAGGCTCTAGAAGTACTGTAGTTATCAACAATCCTTGACCTCTTTGTGGGCTCAGAGAGGGTCAAGCTGGCACAGGAGAGGGAGAGTGAGGGTGAGGGCTGACATGAGAAGAGGTGAGCAGTCCCCTTCATTTCCTGGCTATCTTGGGACTCTGGAACACAGTCCAGGTGGAATGTTACCTTAGAGCTTGAGGAGCTGGCCACATGTATGTAAGGTGAGTCAGCTGCATCTCCGCTGCTGAAGTCAGGGCACTTGTGGCTGGTCCGGGTGGCCTTGGGTTTGATGGATGACAAGGAAGAGGATTTTCCTCTGGATACTGATGTGACAGTGGAGTATTTCTGTGATGATGCAGGGGTCGACTGCACCAACTGGGTGACAGCTAGATCAGTAGAAGGCCTGGAGGCTTGGAAAATCCCAGGGCTGCTTGAGAAGCTCCAGGAGGCTCTAGAAGTACTGTAGATGTTTACAATCCTTGACCCCTTGGTGGACTCGGAGAGGGCCAAGCCAGCACAAGAGAGGGAGGGTGAGGGTGAGGGCTGACATGAGAAGAGATGAGCAGTCCCCTTCATTTCCTGGCCATCTTGGGACTCTGGAACATGGTCCAGGTGGAATGTTACCTTAGAGCTTGAGGAGCTGGCCACATGTATGTAAGGTGAGTCAGCAGTATCTCCGCTGCTGAAGTCAGGGCACTTGTGGCTGGTCCAGGTGGCCTTGGGTTTGAAGGATGATGAGGAAGATTTTCCTCTGGATGCTGATGTGACAGTGGAGGATTTCTGTGATGATGCAGAGGTCAACTGCTCCAACTGGGTGACAGCTTGATCAGCAGATGGCCTGGAGGCTTGGGGCACCCCAGGGCTACTTAAGAAGCTCCAGGAGGCTCTAGAAGTACTGTGGTTGTCAACAATCCTCGATCTCTTTGAGGACTCAGAGAGGGCCAAGCCGGCACAGGAGAGGGAGGGTGAGTGTGAGGGCTGACATGAGAGGAGATGGGAAGTCACCTTTGTTTCCTGGTCATCTTGGGACTCTGGGACATGGTCCAGGTGAATTTTCACTTTAGAACTTGAGGAGCCAGCCACATGTATGTGAGGTGAGTCAGCTGCATCCCCGCTGCTGAAGTCAGGGCCACACTGGAATGGGGGGTGATGCTACCACTGGACTCAGTGTCTGGGGCCTGGCTGCTGGAAGGATGGTCAGCTTACCTTGGAGGCCTTCCCGGAGTTGCAACCAAATTTCTGCCCTGCTACTACTGGACCTGCTTAGTGCTCTGCCCATCTAAAGCAGCCAGTGGGCTTTGACTGCCTTAGAGATCATGCAGCATCACTCCATTTCACAGAAGAGGAAACAGACCCAGAGATTGGGCATCTCTCCCTAGTCAAAGGCTTGGTTGGGTGTGGAGTGCTAAACTGTCAGGCTCCCCAAGCCCATGCTTCCCTGAGTCCTGAGCCAGCCCACACTTGCACACCCTGGATGGGGAACTCACTCTTCACTCCAAGACTCGATGCCTTCTGCATGGTGTTTGTCCATGAAGCTCTTACTGGCTGACCGGGATGGGGGCTCAAGCTCACAAGACAAGTGGTAGCTACAGAGAGGACAGTGTGGTGGCTGTGAGGCTCCTGGGAGCCACATCTCAGGGCTGCCTCCCAGTGTCCACACAGGAGTTGGCATTTGGGTGCCCCAGATTCTTCAGACAGCAGGGCCTATGCTGACCCAGGAGCCAGCAGGGTGATCCCGCCCCTACAGTTGCCAAATCCAGTCCTGGCCTCACCTGTCAATCTCACTGAGCTGCTCCAAGGCCCCAAACCAGGCCCCAAATTGTTCGTTGGGAACAAGGGAGTCATAGCAGCAGCCTGCCTGGAGCTGCTGGAGCTCAGCAACCGTCTGGTATTCCTGGGGCCAGGGGGAAGGAAGAAGCACTGCTGAGGCCTGGGTGGGCTTGCTGGGTGGGAAGGGGGCCAGTGGCTGGTTTTGCTTCTATGGATCCCCCACTCCTCCACTCCCTTCCAGGCTCTACCTGCCCTCAGGGCTCAGTTCACACAACTCATCTTCCAAGAAGATTCCTTCAGCCCACGTACAACACCCACCCCACATATAACCCCCACCCTCCAGAGGGAGGGTTCAGCCCTGTTTTTTCTCCTCAAACTCTCACCATCAATCTAAGAGGAAGTTGCATGCAGTTTGGGGTGTCCTGCCCAGAAGGGTCCCTGTTTTCCATCTTCCCCCCCACCCCCCACCCCCAGTGATGGCAATAGCTACTCACCTTCCTCTTTTTGTCAAAATTGACCATCCTCCCCTGGAAGGCAGAGAGTTTGCATCCATCATAAAGAGGCCCCCATCCATTGCCATGCCCTTTGCCCCTTAGCCTCTGTCACACTGAATGACTGCAGTGTTCAACATGCTTAGAGCAGCCCAGACCAGGGATGGACCCAGGCAGACTTCTGGGTGCCAGGAGTGGGGACCGGGAGTGGAGACAGAGAAACCTTCCCCTCCCAGCCTGTGAAGACAATGGAGAGATGGCCCCTTGGACCAGCCTACTTTTACTCGTCTGCAAGGCAGCCATGGCACCCCAGCTCCCAGGGCGCTGTGAGTCTCTCAAGAGATGTGGTGTGCCCACTGGTAAGAGCTCAGGGTTCAGGGAGAAGGCCTCTCCTCCCAAGCCTCAGGGTACCTTTCCCACCCTGCCCCAGCCGCCAGGCTCACTTACATCCAGATACTCCTGTATGGTATAGTCCACCATCAAAAATTGAGTGAGGAATGTCCCCAGGCATGGAACAATGCCCTGGATGACACCCTGTGGCATAGGGTAGGGTGGGGATGATCACAGGTTCTCAGGTGCCCCCAAGACCATTCCCTGAAAACACCTCAGTCTCAGACCCCTAGAAACACACAGCTTTTCCCTGGGACAGTCTCAGACACTTAGCTGTCACCCCTAAAATACCTTCCCAGCTTCCAAGGACCCCAAATTCCTTTGCAATTACCTCCCAGGATTGCCTTTTCTAAAATAACCAAGTTTATCCCCCTCCACCACCCAATCCACCCTGATTCAGGTCTTCCAGGCTCTTGCTCTGACTGGCTGCATCTAGTTCCCCCTGGATTCCCACAGCTCACTGCCCTAAAGGTTGCAGGGGAAGCGACACTGAAGGGAGGCTTTCCAAGCTCAGTGGCCCAGGAAGGATGGGCTTGAGGAGGGCCCCCATGCTGACTTGGAGGTCACCCCGTCCCGAGCTTCCTGGCCTCAG
>JAKSZT010035495.1:0-27071 GCA_026826555.1 Tolypeutes matacus | reverse complement strand
GTTTTTTGATGACTTCCTTGAAAATAGTGCATACCGTTTTCCAGGCTTCTCAACTGAAAATGCAGTTTCATATTTGACCCCAACTTCTGCCTCCTTATATCTCTAATAATCCTGTCCTACTGCTATCATGCTTAATCAGATTTGAATAATTTATTGAAATGTTTATCATGTTTCTTCTTTATCATGTTTCTTCCAAGATAAAAACATGCAGCAGCTTCTCAGTTTATAAAATATTTTAACCAATATTATTTTAAATGTATGTATTGCTCTGTGAGCTTCTGAGTTTTTGTGTGTGTTTACCAGTCATTCTGTTTTTATGACACACTCACCTTTATGTCTACTTTTCCCCTATATTACAGTTAGCTTTACCATGCATGTTATAAGAATCTTGCAGAAAAGAGCAATAAAAAAGTTTCAAAGGCCATATAGCCAAGACTTGCATAGAAAATATGTATTTTCTATATCTCTGCTTTCCTTACTCTACAAGCTATTTCCTGCCAATCTCATTTACATAATGGCATTAGCTATCATCTCTAATCAGATAATTCACAAATACATGCAAACACACACACATTGTCCTCCAATTTCACATTTTCCCTACACTTAATTCATTCTGAAAATAAAAGAAAAAAGATTGTTGGCTTCTGACTCAAAAAAATTTTGTATCCTTTCAAAATTAACACAGTTCTTCATGAATAAACTAGATATCATGAAAGACATTCACCTCCAGAGATTTTCCTTCTGAACCAAGTTAAGGTACTCAGAGAAGTTGCACAATGGTTGCAGCTATGTCAGGTGCTTCCATCTGCGAATTTCTTCTTGGCAAGGGAAACTCTTAAACAAGACCATAATATAGAATTAGGTAGAAAATAAAGGGGCTGATCACTGCAAAAATTATTTATGGCTATACATTCACAATGAAAACCATTCATTTTTACTCTCTTAATGATTTGTTAAACAATTGCTTTATAGTTCCTAAAAATTTAATCAAATTATAAATGATCCATAAAATTATTTTCTTCTACAGAATAAGGTCATTCATATGCTGAAAGAGGGTACAGTTGTTTATGATAGTATCATCGTATTCAGAATACATTTTTGAATTTTCACTTCCTCCATGAATTTTAGTGACTAATTAATAGTATGGGGTCTCTATACAAATAGTTTTTTTAGTCAATTCAAATAAGTGAAACATATATATGTGTCTGGTAAAATACTTAAAAATAATATTCACCTCTCTTTAATCTGATTAATGGCAGAACATTTAATTATTTATTTCTCATAAAAGAGCCATAGACAAGTAATTGAATTTGTCCCCATAAATGTTTTGCCTGAAGATTTTGGGGACAATTGCAGTTGGAGAGAAAAATGTAGGCTTTCTTGGCAGAAAGGCTACCATCTTTTACCTGAAGTTGAAAAGCAGGCACCAGGAATGAAGAAATGTGTAAACTCCTAAAAGAAGTGGAATCTTCTTTTTCTCTAAAATCTTGTGAGAGTGAGGAAGTCACAATGAGGGACATGTGGTGTATTTACTGGCTAAGATCACTGGGGCAAAGAATGCCAAGGAAGCAATTAATATCTGCATTTTCTAGTACACTGATAGCTAGGAATAACTTTGGGAAAAGGAGGCATATAGGGCAGATTTTTTTGTCACTCTATTCTAATTGTTTGTTAAAAGAATAGTTGCAGTTTCCAGATGCAGATAAGATCACTAGATGGGAATTGACATCGCCTGAACTTGGATATCACAAAATTCTTCAAAATACATCTCAGGATTTCTCTTCTCTAGAGATTCACAAAATTACTACAATCATCCCACTCATTCTAAATTATGGTACCAGAAATGTAAAAGGACCTACTAGAAGACCTTGTGAAGGTATATACTACTGATTTTAAACTCAGTGAATGAGGCTTAACAAAATGTATCCAAAAGGAATAAATACACAATTGAATTAATGTGCAAATTTATCTTAGTCAAGACACTGAAATTGCGATGTAAAAATAACCACAAATGACAATGGAATATAATTTTGGATAAAAAACAAATTGGAAGATGATGGATAATGTCACACAAGAGCACCCTCTCTGGGAAAGGAATAGAAATTCAGAAGCAAGCAGAGGAAATTCTAGCAATGCCCATGTCTTACACATGGACACACACATGCACACACATATCTACAAATGCACAAGGCTTAGCTCACATGTCACTTTCCTACAAAGTCTTCCTGAGTTTCCCAATCACAGACAGTCTCTGCTTACAAGAAACATACCACTTTGTGTGTTCTAGTCTAGTATTGCTTTTTCTGCTGAAGCCTGGCAGTAATCTTTTGACTACAGGTTATTTCATCCACACAATCACAAACTTCAGAGCAGAGAGTGAGCATGTATGTCTTAGTTTCTAAATATAAAGTTCTTTTAGAATTATTTCATCTGTACTTTTAAATTTTATTGCATTGTTATCAGACAATGGCACAGTCACTCATCGCATTTCTAAAATTTGCAATATGTTTATTATTATGCAATTATTATTATTATGTACAATTATATGCCAATAAAAGATATGAACAATTGTCTAGAAACATTAAAATTTCCAAACTTGATTGAGTAATAGAAAGCCTGAGTGAAACAATCGAAATTGAACTTTAATCAAACATCTACTCCCATTCCCTAAAAGCAAAGGTGATATCCTGAAAGCCAAGTAAGGAAACAATATCAAAGTGGAAAGAATGACATACTATGCCAAATGTTGTTGCCATGTCAATAAGACATGCACCAAGACATGGGATTTTCCTATGAGGATGTCAATGGTAAATTTGACACAAGTATTTCTGGAGTGGTGGCTAATGGATGAATTGATGTAATCAAGTAAAGATGTCTGCATTGCAATAGAAAAAATAAATGAAGTGGTAACTACTGAGCAAGGTCTTCTAAAAAAAGGATTTTAAAAAATTAGTGTATAGCATCACACTAAGGTGATCAAATGATCTAGTATAAAGAAAAATATTAATGATGCAGGAGAAAGAATGAATTCCCTGAGCAATCTCCTTGAACTGGCAAGAGAGACGTGATCTAGGCCAGAAGTGGGAGAATCGAATATATAAAGGTGCTTTTTCAACCATCAAAACAGGTGAAAAAACAGGGTATATGAGTGCCGATGCAGGCTGGTGAACAAATGTGGTAGTGGGTGTACCCTGATGATCTGTCTGCATTGGTTTTATATAAAAATACATGATATAAGGAAATAAATATTATTAATAGAATAATGAAATGTTTTATATCCCATCACCAAATCCATGATATGGTAAAGAGTAGGGGATGACATTTAAAGTGTATTTTTGCTTCACTGTTCAAGAGATAGATATTTCAAATTCTGAAGGATATGGTTATGAAATAAGAACTTTACGTAAAGATTAAAAAGTAGAAATAATATCCAGAGGAAATTACTTCTCAAATACAAGATAAATTAAAAAGGAAAGAAAGCAGTTCATGGAGGAAAAGGCAAAGAAGAAACAACTATAACATATTACATAAAGGATTAAACTAAGGTGAAAGAAGACAAATCATATCAGGCCAAACATTTAATAGGTGCTCACAAAGATGAGTTCAATAAGTAAATCAGTCTCTTAAAGCAGCACACAGAGAAAGATGAATTTTCCTATTAATCAAAATAGGCAGGTCCCAAGTCCCGGTCTGAGTGAAAAAGACAAAAACAAACCTAAACTCAAATATATATCACCTATACAAAATTTATGAATATGAAATAAACATAAAATAAAGTGAATAAAAACTAGAAATAAAAGAATAGAAAATAATGGAATTATCAGAAAAATGCAATAAAATTCTGATTTCATGATAAAAACTATGAAACAGGCAAAAGAGGGCAAGTTGTATTGATCAAATATTAGGTCTACAATGGATAGTAGATGTATTGGAATTTTATGTCTCCAGTAATCATCAAATTATGTCAGTCAAAAAAGGTTGAGACTGACTACACAAAAATTAAAATATGTTTTATAAAAAGAAAGAAAAAATACAACTTTAAAAATTTTTAAACAAGAATTTTAAAACATGGAAAATATATATGACACATAAAGCAAATATTCAATAATTTAATAATAATTTTTTAATTTCTTATATTCAAGAAAACAATGAACACTCCTATGGAGAATGTGTTTGTGTCATAAAGAAGAAAATTATAAAGGAAGATATAAAAATAGGCTAAAAGGGAAAGATGGGTTAATATATATACCCTTAACATTGCTAATAAAATATTAATTTAATGATCACCTACTAGAAAGGTAAATAAAAAAAAATCTTATGTTGGTGAAGATGGTTCAAGTATGTAATCTTCGTCATTTTTCTAGTTTTATGTATCAACTGAAATTTCAGTAGAATAAAATATGTTTAAGCAAAAAATGTCTTTAATGTTAGACACAGTAAGTAATTTAACTTGTGGAAATTCAAATTAAGAAAAACCATCAGAAGGAGATGAAGGGAGGAAGGAAGGAGGGCGGGGCAAGGGGAAAGAGAGAGAGAGGAAAGAAACTTTCACATGTAGCTGGTGGGAAGGTAAAATGATACCAACACTATGGCAAGAAATCTGTCAGTTTCTTAATAAAACTAAACATAGAACTACTCTCTGACCCCACCAATCCACCCCTAGAAATTTACTAGGATTGAAAGAAGTCTTACAAAAGTTTTATTCCATTTACATAAAGATCTAGAATAAGCATAATTAACTTTTGGTGGGAAAATCAGGAGAATGGTTTCCTCTCAGAGGAAAGGTGAAGATAAGGATCAATTGGGGAAGGGACCAATGGAACATTCTGGGGTGAATTTGGGTTGCAGAACTATACGAAATTATGAGAACTCAGTGCATATGCTCTTAAGATTTTTTTCATTGCATTGCATTTAAATTTCACACCAAAAGAAAAAGTCTGAGGATATATTGGATTCTAATAATAATAAACTTGAAGAAGTTGGAGTAAACTGATAACTTTGATTGAATTAACTTCTTTAATACTTAAAGAAGTTAGATGGATTGATGGGTAAATAGATGGATAGATAACTGATTAACAAAGAACAAAATTGATGGAATATATCACCATAAAACCCTCTCACGTGTTCTGTTAGAAATTTTTCATAATAAAACATTAGGGAAAAGTAACAAATTCATTTCTTTTCATTTATGAATATTGATGTAAATAATTCCAATAAACATTAGCAAATACCACACAATTATATGTTAAAAGAATAATAAATCTATCTCCACTGATTTGGAGATAAACTGGTAAAGTAAACATGGTTCAATATTAGAAAATCTGGTAATAAAATTCTAATAATAGCATTGATTACCTTAAATTAAACAAATGCAATTAGCTGAATATTCTCTTGAAGGGAAGGTTAACAGCTGATTCGGGGTCTACTCCTTGAGGATTTCATTTCTTGCTTTCAATCCTCCTTATAATATAAATTCAATAAATTTATCATAGTATATTGGATCAAAGATAAATGAGAGTCTGGACATATTACTATGGGCTTGTTCCTCATAACTTGATGAGATGAGATGGGATTGATGAGATGTGTCTGCTCCCCAAAATGGGATACAGTTTCCCACCTTGAGTAACCTATATAGCTGGCAGGGTATGCATTTGAAAAATGCTGATGGCTTCCCTGAGGTCAGAGGGCTTATGACCCCTCAACTTCCTTTTCTGTGGTTTTATGTAAAAAACCATAATTACAAGTCAAAATATCTTTTTAATTTTTTTTATTTTTAAAGAAGCATAATATTTTTATTTATGCTTCATCATTTATGGTTTGTGATATGACATAAATCCTATCTTAATGCTAATTATACTTGGTACAGTGAAAACGTATTGTGTTTTAAGAATTTAAATATCAATGCAACTTAACAACTATACTGCTAATAGAGCAGAATTCACATTAATCTAATCTAATTCAACATTGCTTCCTGATTAGTGTTCTAAGTAAAATATAAAAAGAATAAAATTTCCTTAATATGAACATGTCTACATTTCTATTTGTGCACACATGCACCAAAGTTGAGGGTATGTGTATTATTTGTTTATCCAATTGAATACTAATATCATGAACAAAGCTGAAGAATATTTCAATAAAATGAGAATAAAATAGCATCTGGCTCAGTTAAATAATATTTTACTCTGTTCAGGGAATTCTAACAACAAAGTGAAACAAAAAGATAAGCATAAATTCTAAAAATAATAGGCAAATGTCATCATGTGGAGAAAAAAATTTTATTTAGACAAGTTTGAAAAATCATTTGAAAATCTGTTAGATACATTGGGATAATTCAATAATGTTATTAATTATAAAAACAAAAATGCAAAATATAGTAAAAGAATAATACTTAAGTATAAAATTAGAAATTCTAAATTTAGAAGAGTCATAAACACAACAACATGAAAATGTACAGAAATAATTTTGAATGATGTTTGTAAGACACATGAAGAATATACATGAACCAGTACTACTACACAAATGTAGAACATGAGGTAATTAAAGAGGCATGGCATTATATAATATAGTCTGGAAACTGAACTCTCAGTATTATAAAGATATTGACTCCTCCTAAATTAATTGATTAGTTCTCAGGAAATAATTGCAAAATTTCTATGCAGCATGGCTTGTACCAAAGAAAAATCTGCAATCTTATATCAATCCAAATTGGATTGGGCAAATAAATTGTGTCTTAATTTCACACAATGGGATACTAGAGAGCCATTGAAAATAATAATGTAATATTCAATGTATTAGTGGCCACAACATTTGTACTTTAGTAGGAAGCCCCAATTAAAAAAAAATATGTTGTGGTATATTCTATTATAGCTCACCCGTATCATTGCCCCTTCTACATCACTCCATGTGGTAGGATTATACACACCCACCCTATTTAATTCAGGTGTGGCCATATTACTTCCTTTGGCGAATGGAATGTGATTGTAAGTGATATGCATTGCAGATCTTTAAATCACCCATGTCCCCCTTTCCTCTGCCATGTTGGCTAAGACATGGTGTTCCAGGCAAAGCCTGTTCCAATAAAGCTTTGTTCCTGCCCCTCCTTCCTTCTGTGTCGTGACCCACAGAATGTTGCTTGCTTTTACACCTCAGGTATCCAAAAGCTCACATTCAAGGTCCTGGCTTCTTAGAGTCTTCATTTTAGCACCTTTCATGCTACTACATATTCTACTTTTATGACTACCTCTCAAAAAAAAAAGGAAAGAATGACACTATTATTTCACTGACTATCTGGAGAAAAGAAATCTCTCTCTCTCTCTCTGTAACATATTATACATTATATATATATATATATATATATATATATTATGTTATATATTATATACATCTATATTTTTAGGAGGTACTGGGAATTGAACCCAGACCTTGTACATGGGAAGCAGATTCTCAACCACTGAGTTAGACCTGCTCCCATAAGTCACACACTTTAGATCACACATATTGGTCAACAATATATGCAACCAGCAGGCCCTAAGTAATTAGTCAAGTTATATAAAAATAAATTTTCAGAAGGTAATATATGACTAGTAAAAATCAGAGTTTAAACAAATTTTCAACTCCATAGGCAAAGAAAGAAAAATTAAAACATTAAGATGGTACACACTGACAAACAGGAATACATTTCTTTCATGTTATTGATTTCCTCTATGTGCCTAAATATAAAGGTTAATTCCTACACACAAGAATTGGAAAGGAATGTGAAATGTTAAAAAGAATTGATGTTTTAATCTTGATGGGATTCTTAGTGTAAATTTATTTTGTTTCACTTGTTTTTGCTATAATTTTAAAAATTGAAATAAGAGACTTCAGCAGAAGTGAGACCATGGCAATGAGAACCTAGCAGATTTCTGATTCAGTTGAGGCACTTTTTAATTTGGGATCCCCTTCCATTCCTGCACAAAAATTGCCAAGTAAATTAGTTTAAATGTGAAATATTTCTATAAATCCATTCAGGAATTGCAAGTAAAGAAAGACTTATGGCTACTCGGGAAAAATTATCTTTATTTTAACATTTATAAGAAAAATATAATTAAGTTTTAAAATTACCTGAGAAGCAGTGGATGAAACATCTTTACCTGGAAGATGGGGGATAAAAAAGGGAAAGCAACCTAAGACTCTGGACCATCACATTTGGGAGGGAAAGGTAGAAAGAATAGAATGTAGAGATGAAACTTCAAAGAGTCCCTGAACATTTCCCTCCCTGGCACGTCCATGTTATAATGGAGGTGCTCAAAGCTGACCACAAGAGCCAGGAAGAACATGTGTTCTGTGGCACCATGGACACTAATTCCACTGTGTAAATGAGCCCATACCAAGTATGCTCAATAAAGTAGATTTTGGAACTGGTTAATACAATTTCATCAACAAATATCATGTTGACAATAAAGTCTGGGCTGTATAAAAGGAGAATTGTGATAGCTGGAAATTTAAGAATAATTGCTATAAAAGTATCACAGAAAAAGCATTTAACATTTCAAGGTGAACAATCATCATAGAGATAGGTATGGATCAAATGAGTTACTAATTATTTTAAATTATATGCAAATATATAGACCCAAGTTCATTAAACCCATGAAGACTAAGGAAATTTATATGTGCATGTTAATCACTTTTTAGTTTTTTTAATTGCTAATTTTTTTCTCACTTTTTTATTAGATAATTTTTAGGGTTATAGAAAAATCATGCATAACTAGCACAGAATTACCAAATATTCCCTCCACACACAGCCTTCCCTATTATTAAAACTGTGTATTATCATGGTAACTTTGTTATAACCGCTGAAAAATATAATAATTACACTATTGACTATAGTCCATAGAATACACTAGGATTCATTCTTTATGATGTACAGTCATATGCTTATGTTTTTTTATTTTATTAGCAAAAGATCTCATGTTATTTATCTCTCTAAAGACTAATGAAATTGAGCATCTTCACATGTGCTTGTCAGTCATTTTATATCTTTTTTTAGTGGTGTTTATTCTGGACTTTGGACCATTTTTAATGGGATGTCTATCTTTTTACTGTTGGGATGAATGTGTTCTTTAAACATTCTGGGTACTAGACACTTAACAGATATATGATTTGACAATATATTCTCCCATTCTTGTATTTTTTCTATGTGCTTTCTTGATGGTGTCTTTTGAAAAAAAAACTTTTAATTTTGATGAAATACAGTTTATTTAATTTTTAATTTGTGTGTGTTTGTGTAATATCTAAGAATTCATTTCCAAATCCAAATAGTAAAGATTTAACATTGAATCACTATGAAGCTCATTTATAAATTTCCTATACATGGCTCTTCTGCCCCATTTATTTGAAGCTATAATTAGCCCTATAATTAAATAATCTCAGAAACTTAAATCTTCTGGCTGTTCATATGTTGTTTGAGCCCTGAATCTCACCAGAGTTGTAGCCAACACCTACTCTCCGGGTCATCAGACTTACCCAGGACAACTAACAAAAGGATTATGAAGGACAATGCCCGTCCCCCAAAACAGAGCACCTACAACTGCAAGCAAAGCAGTTCCACCCATCTTCCCCATAGGATCTAAGCCCTTTCTCATTTGGAAGCAGAGTAGACATCAGAATCCTAAAATCCTCAAGACTGATGAATGAACAAACAAAAGTTGGGCATGCAGCTATGGACTAAAGTAGACTTATTACTATTCTAGTAATGGGAGAACTTGTAACACTGATATAAAGACAGTGGTCACCAGAGGTTCTCAGGGGAGGAAGAGTGAAGAATAGATGTAACATGGGGCATTTTGTGGACACTGAAATTGTTCTGCATGATATTGCAATGCTGGATACAAGTCATTATTTATTTTGTCAAAATGTATTAAATTGTGCAATACAAAGTGTAAGCCATAATGTAAAGTAGAGACCATAGTTAGTAGCAATGCTTTAATATGTGTTCATCTATTGTAACAAATGTACCACACTAATGAAAGATATTGTTAGTGGGTACAAGGGTGGGAGGGGAAAGGGGTGAGGTACATGAGAATCCCCTGTATTTTTTATTTAACATTTATGTAATCTGCTCCTTAAAAATAATAAAAAAAAAATGTTAAAAAAAAAAAACACCCACATTTAATCCCTGTGTTTTTTCTACGAGTTTTAGAGTTTTAGCTCTTACATTGAGGTTTTTGGGCCTCTTTGAGTTAAGTTTTCTATATGGTATAAGGTAGGGTCTGAATAGATTATTTTCCTGAGAATATTCATTTGTACAAGCATGATTTATTAAAGAGATTAATTTTTCCCCATTGAATAGACTTTTCACCATGTCAAAATCAATTGAACCTATTCAGATGGGTTTAGTTCTGAACTCTCAATTCTAATCTACTGTTCTATACACAGTGTCTATCCTTATGCCAGTGCCATCTTGTTTTGATTAGCTGTTGCTTTGTAAAACATTTTTCACTTTATTGAACTATATCATTCACACGTGAACATACATAAACAATAAGTGTATAGTAGAATTTGTGAACTTACAAAACAAACATGCAAAATAAAAAGTCATGAATAGAGAGCTCTACACAGAATATTAATTATGGCAAATATCCCTGTTCATTAGAAGAAAATTGATTTTGAAATCTACAACTTAACAAACTTGATGATAATTCTTATCAATATCTTATAGTATATTAAACAACTTATTAAAAACAAAATTAAGAATTTCTAATAAATGCACAAAAAAAAAAAGCCACATTCAATGATCTTATTTCATATACGGGATGCTACATATTTTCATATAACCTATATATAAATAGAGTGATATTTAATGATTTATTGAACAAATATGCTTTGATTTAATATAGTTTTATATCAATTCTGTTGTCTGAATACATTTAAAGCGTAGAATTAGAGACAATGCTTTGAAGAGCTGTGTCAGTATAGATGACCGACACAGGAAATCAGGGACTATTAAGTAAAGTGATTGCACCTAATAGTGTTGAAGATGGTAAAATGTTTAGGAACCATCAGATTAAGTCTCAAATTAAAAATGTGGAACCTGCCATAACTATGCTAATCTCCAGTTGAATTAATGTCCTAAGCAAGTCTCTTAATGAAACTTAGGGCATGGGCTAGGAAAGAGTGGTAACATTAGTGTCAGAAAGAAAATATCTGAGAGAATGCCTGAAGACTGTAATTACCCTGAATCCAACCTCCAGCAAATCCCTCTTGTCAGATGAGACATTCCCTCTGGACCTGAATGATGAGGCTCTTCTCTCCTTCCTGGAAATCCCTGAAGAAGTAATCTTGCAAAGGAAAGCCAACTATTATGCCTTACCAGGAATACCTCATTTTATTCACATCGAAAATGATAATCAGATCCAAGTATGCCCTTTAAAGAGGGTTGATTATAACAAAAAAGGGAATATTTACCCTACAAAACTTATTAACTGCCCAAATCAAGCAAACAGAAAAGTGAATTCACATTGTGTGGTTATTGAATGGACTCTGTGGTTCCTAGACTGTGGAGGGAAGCACTTAGATGGGACTGAATGTCCTGATATTGGTGCACTTTTCAGAGTCTGAGCCCCCCATGCCAACTCACACAGCTGAAAATATTTATTACCACTGGGATAGATTCCTGGAAATGGCCTTAGTCATGGCTATATCAAATGGCATTAATGTTCCACATTGTATTCATTTCCAATTGCTACTGTAACAAATCATCACACACGTGGTGACTTAAAACAACCCAAATTTATTATCTTACTATACTGGATATCAGAGGTGCATTGAGTTCAGGTATGGGGGTCAAGAAGTCTCTCTGGGCATAATCTGCTTGTGGTGGAATAACAAGTTTAGATTTTTTTGTGTCAACCAGCAAAATAAGTTTTTATAAAATAAAATCTATCTCAGCGAAATTGATATTTTATTACTAAAGTTTATTTTGTCATGAAATCTAATTGACTTATTAGATTTATTTGGTTAATATTTGTCATATAACTTCATTTATTTTTATATTGTTAAATATTCTGTATCTCTCTATATTAGATGTATCTATTTGAATGGCATACAATTAGAATTGTTTAACTGGGTTTATCAGTCTTTTCTAATAATGTATTTTATTCAATTTACACTTAGAAATATTCAGATGATTTGTTTATATCTAGAATTATATTTTATTATTTGTAGAGTAAATAGTTCATATTAAGTATAGCAACCATGATGACTAGTTGACTATAAATTTTAATAGATCAATTTTATAATAAAACTCCTACATATATCAGTTTTAGTCTTCTAAAACTTATATAATATATAAGAAATGTTGTTTACTAAAAGTGACTGTTGATATCTATATCTACAAAAAAGTTGTTTTTCAAATTTCTGTCATTTTTTATTATACATCAGCAGTATACTTTGGAATTTTTGTTACATTTTACCTTTATGTAACATGTAGATAACAAATAAAACAAATATATTATTTTTTGTTTATTTTAGGTTGTTTGGAAACTGCTTAGAGTAAATAATAAGAAAATGGTTAAGAATATGTTTAATCAAAATATGTGACTAAAAAGAAGCATGCTGTAAATTTCTTAGAACAAACTTGATATTTTTAAAACTAAATATATTGCAGGGTAAATTGTCAGAAGATGGGAAGAATTTTTGAAACACATAACTAAGAATAAGCATTTAGTATCAAATTACACTGAAAGAAGAATTTATAAAATATCTATTTCTAATTACATACTAATAGCTTTTCATTCCCATATTTTTCCTTATTTTAAAGGAGCTTTAGATTACATAAATGTTACATCAAATATATAAGGGATTCCCATATATCCCACTCTTTCCCCCTCCATTTAAAATTCTTTCATGAGCGTAGTACATTTGTTACAATTGATGAAAACACTGAAGCATTGCTACTAACCATGGTTATAGTTTACATTATGGTTTACACTTTGCACCTCACAATTTTATGGTGCAATGCTAAGTAGAATTATACATTTTTTGCTTCTATCTGTTGTTGCAATATCATGGAGAATAATTCCAATGTCCCCAAAATGCCCCGTGTTACACCTTTTCTTCTCTCTACCTCCGCTCAAAACCTCTGGTGACCACTGTCTTTATAACAGTGCTACAAGTTCTTCCATTACTAGAATAATAATAAGTCTACTTTGGTCCATACTTGCATTCCCTTCTTATGTGTGTTCATTCCTCGATGTTGAGGATTTGGGGATGGTGATACCCAGTCTGCTTCCCACTGAGAGAGGACTGAGATCCCATGGAGCAGATGGATGGAATTGTCTTGCTTGCAGATTTATATGTTCTCTGTTTTTTTGAGATGGACTTTGTCCATTATCTTCTTTTGTTAATTGTCCTGGGTGAGGCCAATGAACTCAAGAGTAGGTGTTGGCTGCAACTATGCTGATATTCAGGGCTCAACCAGCATATGAACAACTGGAATAGATAAGTCTTGGGATATATATTTAATGGGTATAATCCTAAGGTTAGGATCAAATAAAAGGGGCTGAAGAACCATGTGTAAGAAAATTATAACTGAATCTAATTCTGTTACATTGAGAATATAGGTTATCATATATTCCAAGTTAAGGCCCACCAGTGGAGTGACAATTTCCTGGGTTGTCTGCTCTGCCTATAGTGTCTAGATGTCTCTAGAGCCCTCAGGAGCACCCCTGCTTGAGACACTGTTTACTGTGGCAATCAATGAAATCCTCCTGAAATGTGTATAAGCATAACCACTGGAATGACCTCCTGACTCACTCTGAAATCTCTTAAGCATAAAAACTCATTTGTATTTATTATTTCCCCTTTTTGTTCTAGGGCTTTTTCCAAATGCATAGCTAATTGGTGCTTGTTAATAATTTTTGGTGCCAGGGAGGCTTATCCCTAGGAGTCATGTCCCATGTCTGGTGGAAGGTAGTGAATTTATATGCTGAGTTTGGCTTTGAGTGAGGTCACATTTGAGCACCAAGGAGGTTTTAAGGAGGAACTCTTGGTCAATATGTGTCACTAGGCTAAGTTTCAATTACACAATATCAAGGGCCTGTTGAATTGGTCTGTCCTCCTTTGATAGGCACCAACCATGTACTCTGGATATTCATACCACTCTATTAAAGAATGTAGCTGGGTTCCCCAGGATGGGAATTCAATGTTCCATCAGTTTTTTTTTCTGGGTCTCCACCCACCAAGACAACAGCCCATGACCATATAAACACATTAATATTCCATAGAAGCATGCCCCAGGTGTCCAGTCTCCACACATCCCCTCACCACTGATACCTCACACTGGTGGTCCTCCCCTGCCACAATTGCAACCCTTCTGAAATCCAAAGCTTCCCCAAAACAAAACCCACAAAAATAATAATAATGAAATTAAAATAAAAGAAATAAAAAATTTAAAAATTAGAAAATTAAAATTAAAAATATTTTTTTTTAGAATTGTGCCTTTCATCACTATAAGATCTGTTATCTTTTCTGTATATTGACCATTTCTTCTGTATGTTCCCCCACTGTCTAATTTTTTCACTTTATTTTTCAAAAAGCTTAAGTTATAGAAAAGTCACATAGAAACTCTAGTCCATGGTTAGTAGCAATTCTTCAATATGTGTCCATCAATTGTAACAAATGTACCACACTAATGAGTGATGTTGATAATAGGGGAAATTTGGGGAGGGGGAAAGGGAGGGGCATATGGGGATCCCCTCTATTTTTGTTGTAATATTTATGTAATCTAAAGCTTCTTTAAAATTAAAAAAAATTAAAAATTAAAAAAGAAAATATAGGGAATTCCCACATACTCATCTCCCTTCCCCCCACACCCCCCACAGCCAATAACACCCTCCATGAGTTTGGTTTTTTTGTTGTAATTCATAAACAAATATCAAAGGTTTGCTACTAATCCTGGTCAGTGGTTTACACTATGGTTTACATTTTGCACCATGTACTTTTATAGGTTCTAACAAAATGTATAATGGCTTGTATAAGGGAAATGGCATCAAAACATGTGGCTTGCATAGTCACAGGTAACAACCTCATTAGCACCATGGCTGAGAATTCCCATTGCTGGCTCCTGTTCTGAGGATTTCTAAGATGATCCTGTTGGTATTGTTTGAACAGGGAATTTAAAGCCCTGAATTCATCCTTTTGTTCCTCCACATTCTCTAGCATATTAGAAGCATAAGCCAATCTCCCTGTACTTGTTAATTTCACACAAATGAAATATCTCATCAACAGAATCTTTCCTCTTATAAGTCTTTGATTAGGGGTATACAATAGTGCTATTTTGCATAGCTCTATTGACCCATCACATCATGGACTGCCAGTGTCTTCTTTAACACTGGAAATAGAGGTTTTTTTTTATTTGAATAGGTTAAGAACCAATTCTAAAAGTCCCAAGACCAACTTAAGTAAATCACCCTATAGTTTAAGTCCCTCTGCTGATATCAAAAGGTGTACTAGTCAGAGTTCTCCAGGGAAATAGAAGCAACAACTTACATATATGTGTGTGAATGTGTGTATATATGTATGTAGGTGTTTGTGTGTGTGTATATATATATATGCGTGCATATATATGATTTATTATATCTATGATTTGTTGTAAGAGTTGGCTCATGAGATTGTGGGGGATGGCAAGTATGAATATGAAGGGCAGGCAGGAGGATGGAAATCCCTGTAATAGTGATAATAATGCCTTGAGTATGAATTCCTTAGTTTGCAAACTCAGGACAGAGTGACAGGTGTAGTCTTGAGACAGAACTTCATCCTTCTGAATCCTTCTGTTTTATGCATTTAATGTATCCAACAAATTGGATAAGGTACACCTACATTATCCAGAGTAATCTGCTTTATTTTGAGTCAACAGATTGTAGATTTCAATTCATTTATAAAACATTTTCACAGCAACATCTATGCCATTGTATGGCAGAAAAACTGGGCACTGTAACAGTCGAGTTGATATGTAAAATTGACCATCATATCAATCTGATTGTTGTCATTCTGTTGTCTCTAATGCTATATGTGAATTTAAATGCTTTTTGTCAAACAGCTTTGGAGGTCACCCCAGTCCTGAGGAATTTCCAAGATGGGAAAAAGCAAAGGCTGATGCCTGAGTCAGGTCATCTGTCAGCCACCAGTCTGCTCAAAACACAGTTCCACAATATAACAATAGTGTATTTTTCATGAGCAGAAAAATTTTAAATGTTCTCTGCATAGGAAAATTGGATAAACCAGCTTAAAGACCTTGATTTTGAAAAGCTAACAAGGGTAACTTTGATTATCTTTAGGTTAGGAATATATAATACATAAGAGTGAGTTATTTATTGCCACTGTTCAATTCTTTGTTATCTCTATTCATAATTTTTATTTAAAAATACTTTTTTGCCATATACTTGGAAAATACTCAAAATTTTGTGTATATAAATTAACACAGAGGGCATTAGTATTAAAATATAATCAATATATAACACAGTTGGAATTTATATAACAATTAATACAAACCATTTTAGTATTGTTTAAATTTTCTTAATACTTTAGAAGGAGTTACATAGGGTTGAATTTCCTTTTTACCTACCATAATGTAAAGACTTAAGGACTTTTTCATTAGTTGAATCTTCAGGATTATAGTTTGTGTGGTAATGGAAGATTACCACAATAATAATAAGTATACTATGGTCCATGGTTGCGTTCTCTCCTTCTGTTTGTTCATTCCTCAGGCTTGAGGATTTGGGGAAGGCAATGCCTACTCTGATTCAGATTGAGAGGGGATTTAGATCTTATGGTGTCAGATGGAAAAAATTGTTTTGCTTGCAGTTGTAGATATGTTTTATTTTGGGGATGGATTGCCCACCATCATCCTTTTGTGAACTGTTTAGGATTAGTTCAATGTGCTGGAGAGTAGGTGTTGGCTGAAAATCTGCTGATTCAAGTTCCACCAGAATATGAACCATCTGAAGATATGTCTCTGGAACATCGGTATGGGTATAGGGCTTATAATAGGTTCAAATAAAAGGTGTAGGAAAATCACATGTTGGGAAATTATAAATGAACCTCTGTACCAGCAAGGAAATAGATGATCATATATTCCAAATTAAGGGCCACTGATGGGGTGATTTCCTAGGGTTCTCTGACTTGTATATAGTGCCCAGATGTCTCTAAAGTCCTCAGGAGCACCTCTGTTTGAGGTTTTGTTTATTGTGGCAGTTAGTAAGATCTGCCTGAGATATGCATAAGGTAAACTCCAGAACAACCTCTGACTCAGTTTGAAATCTCTTAGACATAAAAACTCTTTTGTATTTAATGTTTCCCCCTTTGGGTCAAGGTCTTTTCCAAATACATCACTGGTTGGCACTTGGTAATAATCTGCCAGTGCCAAGGGAGGCTTAACCCCAGGAATCATGTCCCATGCAGCAAGTAAGGTAGTGAGTAAATTGGATGAGTTTGGCTTAGAGAGGGGCCACATTTGAGTAAGAAGGAGGTTATCCAGTGGTAACTCTTAGGCAATAGATAGTATTAGGCTAAGTTTTAATATTGCAAGAAAAATTTCGTGAGCACAAACATTAATATAAAGGGCTTTGAGTATTGGTCTGTTTTATTTTATTAGGCACTGCCTATGTACTCTAGAGATTCTTGCTACTCAATTAGAAAACATAGCAGGACTCCCCAGAGTAGAAATTTAATATTTTTGTGTGTATTGTGTGGGTCTTATTACTAGAATCCTGAGTAAGGAAATGAAATTCAAATGAGGATAAGTCATATAAGCATCAAGACATCAAACAGCTTGCATAGAAGCTCAGGGTATTGAGAAGACTCTGAGTTCCACACAAAATACATGAGGGATGATGTCATTCCCAGGAATGGGGTAGGGGTTGGTGGCAGATTTGGTTAACGGGAAAGGCCAGAGCTAGGGAAGCAGCAACTCACCTAACTGCCACCACAATTCCTCTAGTCTCTGAAAGCCCCTGAGACTTTCTTAAAACCATCAGTGTTTGTGCAGGTGTTTGTCTATTTTCCAAGCTGTCCAGGCCCCACTTAAGACAAACAACATTATGGACTTCCAGTATTGACTTTTTATTGAGATGTAATTAACATGCCATAACTTCCACCTTTTAAAGTGCCATACTCAGTGCTTTTTAGTATATTCATAAGATTGTAAAATCATAACTATGATCTAATCCCAGGATATTTTCATCAATTCCAAATGAAATCCTGGATCCAATAGCAGTACCTTTCCCCCAACCACCCTCAACCCAGACCCCAGCAACCACTAGTCTATCTTCTGTGTGTCTGAATTTGCCTAGTGTGGATCCTTCATAAAAATGGAATCCTATAAGTAGCCTCTAGTGTCCAGCTTCTTTCACTTATCATAATGTTCTTCAGGTCCCTCACCTCCTAGTATATATCTGTACTTCACTACATCTTATAGCTGATAATACCCCATTGCATGACAGACCATTTTTTCTTTATCCCTTTATCATTTGATGGGCATTTGAATTGATTGTACTTTTTGGCTATTATGATGCCAAACTTATTCCAGATTTGGCCAGAAGGCCTTCTAGTTGCTCCCATCATGGTTAGAATCCATCTGAGGGTTTTGGTGCCTTCCATGCTCTCCAGTACACCATGATTGTCAGGTTCCTCTCACACATTTCCTGGCCAAGACCTGGACTCCCACATACCTCCTAGGTGCCCTCTTCTCTTTTCATGGAAAATAGTATTGAGACCACAATCTGGGCATCAGTGGTCGTTGTTGCTACCAGATTTTCTTTACTTATAGGCCTGCTCAATAAAGAGAGCTAGAAACTCTGTTTACAGAGAAAATGGATTAGTGTAGGCATATATTTCCTATTTAAAATGTAAGATTATAGTATTTTACTTCCCTGATAAACCAGCCTGAAGTGGCCCCACAGCCCACAGCTAGGGCAGGCAGGAGGCTGTGCAGGGTCCTGGGGCTCTGTGTTGTGCTTAGGGTCACATCTTTAGCTCCTGCACATGGGGAAGCCAGGGGAGGGTGCACAGGTAGCTCTGGACAGGGCCTGTCACCACCAGACAGGAAGACATTCAGTAATTTAATTTGTGGTGAGGTGTGTCTGTGCAAGACTGTGGTCCTCAGTCCAGGTGGCATTCCCTTCCCTGCTCAAGCCCTATCTTTCAACCCCTCCCCACATGAATTGTCCACACCCCAATGACATAAGCAAAGCACAAATTTGGACAATGGATGCAGTCATCCCACGGGGCTGGCAAGCTCTAAGGGCTCAGAGCCAAACTCGTCTTGAGGACAATCGGTAGCAACACAGCTGAGAGTGTAAACTGGAAATCCCCGAGATGGTGGATCTCAAACCACACGGCCCAAAACTTCACCTTGACCCACAGAAAAGGGGGTGCGTGTGTCTGCTTACAAGGAATAAGTATTCTTGTCTTGGCATTCTTAGCCCACGGGCGATGCCTCAGGCCCCATTTGGGGAGTAGGGGTCACCAGGTACTCAACAGAGAGGCCAAGGCCTGCCATGGATTTTCTATATTAAGAAATTGCACAAGGAATGGCAGGGCAGTGGGAAGCACTAGTTCATAGGGAGCAGTAGTGTTTATGAAACCAGGCTCAGCTGGAGCCTGAAAAGCTGCATCTCAATCCCCCCAGGCCCCTCATAAGGAAAAGGAATTCGGTGTCAGGGAAAAGGATCCCAAAGCATGAAATCTAAGGTAAAGATTTGACCATGGGGTCTAGATGGGGACTGAGGATGCAAAGTTCTGCTCCCCATGGACCGTGTGCTAATAATCTCCCTCTGTCCTTTTCCTTTTCACATTGGAAGCTGTATTCTAATTTTATCTGTAACTAGTGCTGATGTAAATTTAGACTTTGCCCTTGAAAACTACAAGTTCCTATTTGGTGCTCAAAAATAACCTCAGACAATAATCAGAAAATATCCTTCCTCCAAAGTGGTAGAAAGGCACCCACTGCCTTGCCTGGGGTCAGGAAATTGTCCTCATGGATGGAAGTACCTTCAGCATCTAAATCCTGATGATCCCCATGGATGGTCTCAGCTCCTTCTAGGTGTATGGACACTGAAATGCATATTTGCTCTGTGAAAGGGGATTTCTGTGTTTGTTTCAGTAAGCCAGGGAAGGGTGGCTGGCTCTTTTCTCTTCTCCCTTCTAAAATAAACTGATGACTCTGCATGAATAAACTGATGACTCTGCATGATCTTTTTTGAATGAGCAATGTGAGAGGCTTGAACACATTTCAATTAACACAGTAAATGAAAGAATGAATCTACAACTCTGAGAATGTAGTTGAAACAAGCCTTTAATAAGAAAATACTCACATGTAACATTTACTATTTACAATAGATAAATATGCCCCTCCGCTCTCTCTATATATATATAATTTTTTGTGGTTTGTTCATAAATTCAAATGTTTTCCAATCTCACCAAATCCTCCTTCTGACTAACCATATTTAGCATAGTCTCATAAATTCTCAGAGACAGTGGGGTGTGGCCCTTGCAGTGGCATGAGATTTGAGAAAACTGGGACCCAACTGGGCCCCTCCTCACTCACTCAGTGAGAGTGAGCTCAGTGACAAGGGTCACTCTATCTACTTCTGAGGAATGGGGGGACATGGGTGGGAGTGAGCAGAGATACCCTCACTCCTGAAAAAGGCTAGCATGGGTGAAGGCTGTGCTGGGAACCCTGGAAGGTCATGGATGTCATCCAAGGGCTCCAAGTGAGACCCTCAGTTGTCCCCTAAATGAGTGACTGCTCACAGGAGCCCAGAAGAGTCTTTCAAAGGGCAGAGTCATTCAGGGCATCAAGAGAGGTGCAGGGGGTTAAGTGGAGTCTGAGGGTGGTCCAGAATGGCTGGGGGGAAGGGAAGTGCCTGCCTGGCCTGACCCACTGAGATTGGGGTCAGCAAGATTACTTGGCCAGGCAGACCTGGGAAGGGGGACCCTGAGGCTGAGGCTGGTGGGCACGAGGGGCCAATGAGAATTTCCACTTTAGGAACTTGGGTCCCTTCTGCTTTTTCCCCAGAAGGACTGAGATAGCTCTGTTCTTAACCTTGTCATCCATGGGTGTGTCCCACTTCATGAGCAGAAAATGATACTTGGGCGAGGGCTGCATAGCATAGTACACATTCGCGCTGTCCGGGATCTGTAGCACTGGGGAGTGGGACAGAGAGGTGGTCAGCTGTGCTCCGAGTGACTACAGAACATACCAAGCCTTTGTGCCCCAACAAGAGCAGGCCTCAGCCAGGGACTTTAATTCCCCAATCCAACTCCAGGACCAAAAGGAGCCCTCTGAATGATGCCTGCCAGAAGGAATGACTCTGCAGAGGCATAGCTAAAAATCAAGTACCTTTGTTTTAAAAGTGACAATAACTCATAAATGCCAGAATGGAGTTGCCAAGAGGTCATCTACTCCCCACCACCTGCCACCTTCTCTGCTCAGGATCTCAGAGCTGAAATTGGATTTCTAGTACCCAGGTCATGGCCCCCTAATGCAGCCCTACCCAGGACAAGTCTACTGGGGCCCAGTGAAGAGCAGCTCTGGCCCAGGCCTCCCAAGCAGGGTACCTGAAGGCCTCCATGACCAGGTAGTACCAGACACCCAGCAAGTATTTACACTTTGATGCTATTTTCTTCCTGTCTTCCTGGCCTAGAGCTAGCTTGAAAGAAACACTGGGCTGGAATTCCTGCTCCACCTCAGTGGTGTGGCTACTCATCTCCTGTCTTAACCTCTCCAGTCCTCAGCCGTCTTGTTCTGTAGGATGGGTCCTTCTGCCCTATTTCACACTTCACAGATCCCATTTCCCATTTGAAAGACAAGAGAGGATTTAGAACCAACTTCTAGGAATGGTGGGAGTCATTTTAACTTGCCTGGGCTAATGGCTGGGAGAAGGGAATCAGCTCATTAACAGAACACAGTTAATTTTATTGTGCACATACTACCATGTACATATACATTGGTTAATTTTCTCACCCCTTCGGTGAGTGAGAAAAATGCCCTGGTGCTTGAGAAACTGACCTAAGGCCTCAGAGCCCAGGATGCCTGGCTCTGGGTCTGTGCTATTCTTTTGGATACTTTCTCTTTCCCACTTGCTAAATACTGAGTCAACTCCCTAGGGCCTCCTAAGTGGATCAAGGATATTTTGTCTAGTTTTCACCATCATAAAGGCATGGCCTGTAACATGTTTTGTGCTTGTGTCTACCAGTCATGCTTTTGGAGGTGCATTCATGCCCTCCTGTCCAGAGGACACATTTCAAGTTGAGCCCGCTGCTTGGCCACCTTGCTCATGGTCCAAGGTGAAAATCCCTTTCTCTGGGTACCTCAATGTTGTTAGCTTTGAACTTGGTTTCCCAAGGCCAAGGTCATGTCCAGGGAAGACAAAGGAGAAGGAGCAGGTCAGGAGAAGATGCTGTGGGCACTGAGGGCTGCTCTGGGCAGTGTGGTTTGTGGACAGGATGCCTACCCACCATGCTCTCAGGTATACTGGAACCAGGGGGCCTCAGACCTTCAGGCTGGGGACATGGAACTCAGCCTACCCAATCCACCATCACCCTTTCCAACTCGTCCCCTGACTTACTTTGATCCTTTGAAATGATTTGTACCAGTTTGTAGTCTTCTGGCTTGTCCCCATCCAGGTTGTATTCTTCCAGGGCCTTGTGGATCACAGCTGGAACCCTTTCTTGGTTGGTCACCTGCAGTGGATCCAGATACATGTCCTCAGGGCTTGGGTCCTGGAGCCAGCACCCCCAGAGTGCAGCTACCAGAGACCCTATGGAGCCATCTCTGGTCAGGGCTGGGTCTATAGGGGTCTCACTTTCTTCCCTTGCTCCCCTGGGGAGACCTCCCTGGAATGAGGGGTCTTTCCAATCTTTCCTACAACCATCTCCTATAAGAACTCCACCTCTGTCTTGAGGTTGTTTCCCAGTGTGGGTCCTGTCCCCTGGGCCCTCAGCCTGAAAACTGTGGGCTCCTAGGTCCTAGGGACAAAGGGTGACCATGCAGCAGAGGGTGGGAACTGAGGAGTGAAATCTAGGCCTCTCTCTTTCACCTCCTGCCTCCCAATCATGGGAGATGGCTTGTCTTGAGGGAGTGCCCTTGCCCTGCCCCTGCCCCTCCAGTACACCTCCAGGTAGCAGTGAAATCCCAGGGCAGAGCACATGACATCTAGTCCAAGCCCAGCTGTCAGAGAGGAGGAAGGGCTAGATGACAACCTACAGCATACCAGGACTGCCCTGAGCTCCAGGATCAGGTGTGGTCAGCAAGGTCCAGACCACAGTTGCCTTGACCATGAGGGCCCAGCTACAGGCAGGGCTCGGGTCATGAGTCAGACATGTGACAGCTTATTAAAACCACACCTGCTCCTAGCCACAAGAGAAGTGCAGCCTGGGGTGAGTGTCTAACATGGCAGCTCAGCCAGTCTTTTTGCGGTGGGGACTGGGGTGGCTCCATCTGCATGTCCCATCCAGGATCTGGCTCCTGCTCATGCCTTGAAGGCCACCATTGTGGGACAGACCCCATCCTAAGTTCTAGGTCACCTCAGCAGCCCATCATTGGCCAGTGTCTCCACACACTGGCCCAATCTCCACTTTGCGACCAAAGGTCACCAGCTGTCACTGTTCTGCTCTGACCCTCCAGTGAGTCCCATCTCCACATGTGAGAAAGTCAAGCTCTGTCCATCAGCTCACAGGGCTTGATGTGACCCAGCTCCCAACACCTCTCTGACCTCAGCTCTGCCCCTTGACCCCTGCTCCTTCACCCTGGCCTCCAGGCTGTCCCTCTGGCTGGCCAAGCACATGTCCCCATCAGGGCTGGCAGGCTTTCCCCTTCTCCTCCACTTTGAGCAGCCTCATAGAGCCCTTCCTAGGCCTTCCTCACTCCATGTGCCAGTCTCAATCCCTATGTCCACCATCCTGAGCACTGACTGCCATCGAACTCACACTCTTCCTGCTTCTGGAGGGGGCTGTCTGTCCATCCCCACCCATTAGGAAGTCTACTCCAGGATGGCAGGGAGGGAACATGTCATTCCTTATGTTTCTACTGCCTGAACCACTGAGGGACCCGAGGGGATAGCCGCATGCCCGGCTCACCAGGATGTTCTTGTACTTGTTCTCATTGTCCTCAAACAGGCTGACGCAGATAATGCAACCGTTGCCTATGTGCCGTTTATAGCGTGGCCGTGTGTCACGGTGCTTGTAGCTGGTCCGCTTGGCCTTGGGTTTAATGGAGGACGAGGAAGACGATGTTCCTCCAGATGCGGATGTGACAGTGGGGGATTTCTGTGATGATGCGGAGGTCGATTGCTCCAAGTGGGTGACAGCTAGATCAGTAGAAGGCCTGAAGGCTCGGAAAACCCCGGGGCTGCTTGAGAAGCTCCAGGAGGCTCTAGAAGTACTGTAGGTATCAACAATCCTTGACCTCTTTGTGGGCTCAGAGAGGGTCAAGCTGGCACAGGAGAGGGAGAGTGAGGGTGAGGGCTGACATGAGAAGAGGTGAGCAGTCCCCTTCATTTCCTGGCTATCTTGGGACTCTGGAACACAGTCCAGGTGGAATGTTACCTTAGAGCTTGAGGAGCTGGCCACATGTATGTAAGGTGAGTCAGCTGCATCTCCGCTGCTGAAGTCAGGGCACTTGTGGCTGGTCCGGGTGGCCTTGGGTTTGATGGATGACAAGGAAGAGGATTTTCCTCTGGATACTGATGTGACAGTGGAGTATTTCTGTGATGATGCGGGGGTCGACTGCACCAACTGGGTGACAGCTAGATCAGTAGAAGGCCTGGAGGCTTGGAAAATCCCAGGGCTGCTTGAGAAGCTCCAGGAGGCTCTAGAAGTACTGTAGATGTTTACAATCCTTGACCCCTTGGTGGACTCAGAGAGGGCCAAGCCAGCACAAGAGAGGGAGGGTGAGGGTGAGGGCTGACATGAGAAGAGATGAGCAGTCCCCTTCATTTCCTGGCCATCTTGGGACTCTGGAACATGGTCCAGGTGGAATGTTACCTTAGAGCTTGAGGAGCTGGCCACATGTATGTAAGGTGAGTCAGCAGTATCTCTGCTGCTGAAGTCAGGGCACTTGTGGCTGGTCCAGTTGGCCTTGGGTTTGAAGGATGACGAGGAAGAAGATTTTCCTCTGGATGCTGATGTGACAGTGGAGGATTTCTGTGATGATGCAGAGGTCAACTGCTCCAACTGGGTGACAGCTTGATCAGCAGATGGCCTGGAGGCTTGGGGCACCCCAGGGCTACTTAAGAAGCTCCAGGAGGCTCTAGAAGTACTGTGGTTGTCAACAATCCTCGATCTCTTTGAGGACTCAGAGAGGGCCAAGCCAGCACAGGAGAGGGAGGGTGAGTGTGAGGGCTGACATGAGAGGAGGTGGGAAGTCACCTTTGTTTCCTGGCCATCTTGGGACTCTGGGACATGGTCCAGGTGAATTTTCACTTTAGAACTTGAGGAGCCAGCCACATGTATGTGAGGTGAGTCAGCTGCATCCCCGCTGCTGAAGTCAGGGCCACACTGGAATGGGGGGTGATGCTACCACTGGACTCAGTGTCTGGGGCCTGGCTGCTGGAAGGATGGTCAGCTTACCTTGGAGGCCTTCCCGGAGTTGCAACCAAATTTCTGCCCTGCTACTACTGGACCTGCTTAGTGCTCTGCCCATCTAAAGCAGCCAGTGGGCTTTGACTGCCTTAGAGATCATGCAGCATCACTCCATTTCACAGAAGAGGAAACAGACCCAGAGATTGGGCATCTCTCCCTAGTCAAAGGCTTGGTTGGGTGTGGAGTGCTAAACTGTCAGGCTCCCCAAGCCCATGCTTCCCTGAGTCCTGAGCCAGCCCACACTTGCCCACCCTGGATGGGGAACTCACTCTTCACTCCAAGACTCGATGCCTTCTGCATGGTGTTTGTCCATGAAGCTCTTACTGGCTGACCGGGATGGCGGCTCAAGCTCACAAGACAAGTGGTAGCTACAGAGAGGACAGTGTGGTGGCTGTGAGGCTCCTGGGAGCCACATCTCAGGGCTGCCTCCCAGTGTCCACACAGGAGTTGGCATTTGGGTGCCCCAGATTCTTCAGACAGCAGGGCCTATGCTGACCCAGGAGCCAGCAGGGTGATCCCGCCCTACAGTTGCCAAATCCAGTCCTGGCCTCACCTGTCAATCTCACTGAGCTGCTCCAAGGCCCCAAACCAGGCCCCAAATTGTTCGTTGGGAACAAGGGAGTCATAGCAGCAGCCTGCCTGGAGCTGCTGGAGCTCAGCAACCGTCTGGTATTCCTGGGGCCAGGGGGAAGGAAGAAGCACTGCTGAGGCCTGGGTGGGCTTGCTGGGTGGGAAGGGGGCCAGTGGCTGGTTTTGCTTCTATGGGTCCCCCACTCCTCCACTCCCTTCCAGGCTCTACCTGCCCTCAGGGCTCAGTTCACACAACTCATCTTCCAAGAAGATTCCTTCAGCCCACGTATAACACCCACCCCACATATAACCCCCACCCTCCAGAGGGAGGGTTCAGCCCTGTCTTTTCTCCTCAAACTCTCACCATCAATCTAAGAGGAAGTTGCATGCAGTTTGGGGTGTCCTGCCCAGAAGGGTCCCTGTTTTCCATCTTCCCCCCCACCCCCCACCCCCAGTGATGGCAATAGCTACTCACCTTCCTCTTTTTGTCAAAATTGACCATCCTCCCCTGGAAGGCAGAGAGTTTGCATCCATCATAAAGAGGCCCCCATCCATTGCCATGCCCTTTGCCCCTTAGCCTCTGTCACACTGAATGACTGCAGTGTTCAACATGCTTAGAGCAGCCCAGACCAGGGATGGACCCAGGCAGACTTCTGGGTGCCAGGAGTGGGGACCGGGAGTGGAGACAGAGAAACCTTCCTCTCCCAGCCTGTGAAGACAATGGAGAGATGGCCCCTTGGACCAGCCTACTTTTACTCGTCTGCAAGGCAGCCATGGCACCCCAGCTCCCAGGGCGCTGTGAGTCTCTCAAGAGATGTGGTGTGCCCACTGGTAAGAGCTCAGGGTTCAGGGAGAAGGCCTCTCCTCCCAAGCCTCAGGGT
>JAKSZT010035494.1:0-10054 GCA_026826555.1 Tolypeutes matacus | reverse complement strand
TGAAAACAAGACTCCGGAAGAAGTCCGTGCTGTGTTGTTTCTTTATATTTCACTTTGGTTGCCTTCCACCTATGCAGGTGAAAACTGGCCTCGGCTTAGAAGGGTAAGTAATACAAGCTCTCCTTCAAAAAAAAAAATCTATCACCGTTGTTGTTTTCAAGTTGGTCTCCAAAGGAAAATAGCTGATCTGTAGAAAGAGCAAAATCGTGTCTGTGAGACAAAAATAACAAACTGGGACACAGACTCTGGTCAGGGGAAGTGCTCAAAGCTTTGCACTCGAATTCCTTTGCCTGGAGTAGATCCTGGCTTTCCAAATACCGGCACTGACAAAGCACCCAGGGTCTCTGAGCCTTTTCACTGACCTTCAGAGAGCTAAAAATAGCACCTTCTGGGAGAGAATTTGGGGGACAATTCCATGACCCGATGCAAGCCGATGCTGGCCAAGAACTAAGCACAGTGCCACACACCGAGCTTCCTGAATGTTCCATAGTGTTTTCATTAAGTAGCAGAGCAGGACTTGACCCCTGCCCTTACCATGCCTCCTGTCCAGATGGAGAACTTCCTTCCCTGCCTTCTCCTCCATCTGACAGCACACGGGCCTTTTAATCCTGAAGCCAGTGTGGGGATCCTCCGTGTTTGGTACCTTCTGCACACAGCTGGCTGCCTCCTGGGAACTGTGCGTGGATCAGCCCTGCTGGTTGGTCCCTTCCTCCAGGAAGTCTTCCCTGACTGCTGGTGGTGCCTGGACTGCCTCTGCTGGGCCCCTCAGCACCATGGGTGTGGATCTTCTCTGAACTCATTATCTGCAACTATCTCTTGTCCTGTGTGTTAGTCAGCCAAAAGGGTGCTGATGCAAAGTACCAGAACTCTGTTGCTTTTCATAAAATTTATTTATTTGGAGTAAAAGCTTACAGTTACAAGGGCCAAAAGAGTCCAACTCAGGGTTGATTTCTCACCCAGAGTCAGTTGCCACATGTTGAAGCAGGATGGCAGGCCTGGTCTCTCCTCCTTAGCTGCTCAGCTGCTCTGTTCTCGTCAGCTGCAGACTATCAGGCGAATGGCTCATCTCGCTTCCCGGGACCGCAGGATCGTCTTCTGTGTCTGTTGAGCTCTCTCTTCTCTAGCATATCTGCTTCTCTGTAAGTGACCATTTATACAGCCCACCAAGGGGGCAGGGACTCAACCCTGCATGCCCTAATGACGTGGTCAAATCAAAGCTCTAATCTTAATT
This sequence comes from Tolypeutes matacus, assembly GCA_026826555.1. Classification (NCBI taxonomy): domain Eukaryota; kingdom Metazoa; phylum Chordata; class Mammalia; order Cingulata; family Chlamyphoridae; genus Tolypeutes; species Tolypeutes matacus. The sequence goes on along the minus strand of JAKSZT010035494.1, from coordinate 8,823 downwards.
TCATCTAGTAAACATAAGGCCTTTGTTTTTTTTTTTGTTTTTTTTTTTGTTTTTTTTTTTACCGGGAGGTACCGGGGATTGAACCCTGGTCTCTCCATATGGTAGACGGACGCCGAACCTTTGAGCCACGTCCGTTTCCCAAGGCCTTTGAATTTAAATCAAAGGGTATCATGCCCAGAGGATCAGACCAGTTTACAAACATAATCTATAGCTCGTTTTGAGAATTCGTAAATAATATCAAACTGCCACATCCTGCTTGGCTGCTCTTTCAAGTCCTTGAGGGCAGGGCCATGTCAGCCTTGTCCCCAGCCCAAGCCCGGGAACCTGGTGTGTGTGTGTGTGTGTGTGTGTGTGTGTGTACAGTGGCAGTGAGCATTTTCTCAGACTCCTGGATTCCTGTCTTAGCTCCTGACCAGGTATGCAGCATTAATCAAGTGCCCTTGCCGCTCTGTACCTCAGTTTCCCCATCTGAAAAGTGGAATGCTAATTATTCATATTTGATAGAGTGAGTGTAGAATGAGATGGTGTGTCTTCCTGGCACCCAGTGCATCCTAAACTCTGTTGGTTGTGACTGTTATTAGAATCACAGTAAATGGATAAAGTCACAGGGTCCTGCAAACTGGCCTTCTCTCTCCTGTTCTCTGGCAAATGGGCAGAATCCAAGCTGGTGGGAATAGAACATACCATGAGGTTAGGACAAAAGATATTCATCTCCCTGAGAAAACTGTGCCCGAGCACTGCCTGGGAGCAGATGGAGGGAGGATCTGGGCTTTGGCCAGTGCCCAGCACCTCCTCTGCCAGCTGTTCCTGGCTGCCCTCGGGCTCCCTGTTTTTTGTCATTGGGAGGCAGGAGCATACAATGCCCAGCTGAGGTCTCCAAAGGTGCCAGACATTTCATTAAGTGCTTGAGAGAGATGGCACACCCAGCCCTGTCAAAAGCAGGAGGTCTCTGTTCTAACTGCGACGGGGCTGTAAGGCCATGCAAGAAGAGAAACCTGCCTTTGCACCTAGCGACGCTCTGTGTCATGTGAATCGGCTGAGTGGCCCAGCTTGCCCGCGTGCCACAAGGACTTGATCCCTAAGCTCCCTTTGCCCCTCACCTCTCCTGGCTGCTGCTCCAGAGCTCTTTTCAGGTAGACCTGCCCTGGTGATCTGATTTAACCTTGCAGCGTCCCGCCCCCAGTCCTGCCTGTCTCCTGCCTCTGCTTTGTTTTTCTCCACAGCACTTAACACGGTAATTGTGCTGATATTTTACAGGCGCCTTGAGGGTGGGCTTTTGTCTGTGTTGTTTTTGCTGGGTCCTGACACTTAGAGCAGTGCCTAGCACAGAGTAGACTCTGGCGAGTGTGTGCAGCGACACAGCGTAATTAAGGGCAAAGACCTTGGAACCAGACTCAGTGGTTTGGATCCCAGCTCCTCCACTTAAAACCTGTGTGATCCTTGGTAAGTTACTCAACCTTTCTGGGCTTCCAGGATCCTCTTGGTAAGCGGAGATGATAATAATGCCCATTTCACAGGATTGCAGTGAGGGTTATACAATTGAATATTTTCAACGCACTCAGCACAATGCCTGGTACAAAGTCACAGTGTTTGTTATGAATATGATCTATTGAATGAATGAAAACAGCTGTCACTCCAGACAACGAGAGCGGTTTGTGGCCAGAGTCTTCGGCCCATTCTTCAAGCCTTCCTGCCTCTGCTGACACAGCACTTTGCACTTTAGTAAATACTGGGGGTCTAGGATGTCATCCACACACCCAGTAAGTCACAGCACTCAGAGGATGTGCGCACAGGGCTTTGCCTAACGCTTTGCAGGTACTTAAGGTAAAATTTAATGAAGAAATGAATGACCTTCCAAGTCACCCACTCATAAATCCCTTTATTTCAGCTTCTTTAGTCCCCCAGGGCTAGGAAGAAAAGTGCGTGGTTCACAAGGCTTAAAGATAATTCCTTTTACCAAGATAAAAGGAAGAGCCATGTCCTAGTAATTAGCCCTTCTAGAGAATGCTAGAGACTGGCTGTGGTGCTGCTGGCGTAGATGGATGCCTAGTTGTGCTGTAGCTGGAGGTCTGGCTGCCTTTTTAGTTTTCTTTTTTGGCCACTGGCCTTTTGCCAAAACGGACGGGAAAGGAACGCTCCCGGGCCTCAGGCCTCAGCGTTGTCTGGCTCATGGCTCGGCGTCCCGTGCCCGCGGGCTCCCCGCACCTGGCGGGACGGCTTGCTTTGCCGGGGAGACCCGGCGCCCCCAGCCGGCGCCCTGGCCGTGGCGGCAGCGCTCCCAGGCTCCAAGGGGCAGGGGAGCGGCCGGGCTCCCGGGCAGGAGACTGGTTGTCTTCCTCGGCCTCCCCGCCAGCACGCCCTCATGGTCTGGGAACTCCTTCAGGACACGAAGGGGACCCTGCTGGCCTTCTCGGAGGCCCCGTGTCCCGGGCTCGGTGCTGCCAGCTAGCACTGGCTGCCCCTCTCTGAACCTCAGTCTCTCTCTCGTCGGTTCAAATGGGAGTAGCCGCCGTTGCCACGCCGGGCGGTTGTGAAGGTGTCTGTGAAATGGCGTCTTTAAAGAGCTTAGCCCAGCGCCTGGGAAGGACCGTCGTGAGGACAGTGGCGGCTTTCCTGAGACCTTTCAAAAAATGTGACGCTTCACAGCCTGTCAGAACTTAATCTCAGGGACACCATAATGCGAATAGTTGTTTTCCTGAGTCTGAAATAACACGCAGCAACAGCTGAATGGGAGGGACGGAGCAGTGCTTGTCCCCATCCCTGTGGCCTGGGCGCCCGGTACCCCGGGCAGCCTTTAATGAAATGGAGAGATTTAAGCTTGCAGGTTCCATTCTCAATCACAGGGAACAAAAGAGCTCTCCTGAGGGGGAGGTAAGAAAAAGACTCTCTTAACTAAGAAACCCAAGTTTTACACAGACTTTTTGTTTTGGGGGTGGGGGACAAATGAATAGCTATTGTGTGATTGAAAATCAAGGACGATTCACATGATTCTGAACAAATTTAATCCAAGGCCAAATTCCACCCTCTCTTGGCCTGGCCAAGAACGCAGACCTTCACAGTGTTGTTTCTTTGGGGGACCGTGGCGAGGTCTGCCTTGTGGCCCCCTTATCTTCCGCAGACATGCAACAGCCTCAGTTTATCTTCTCCAGACCCAAACTGCCGGTCATCACTCCACTCAGCACGTGGCTTTTTGATTCCTACGCAATGCCCGGCCGAGATGCCCCTCCCCAGGGCAGACATTCCTTGGAGGAGGTGAAATGAGCTGTGGCACCGAGCCTGCCCTGCGAAGTATTTAATTGGCCACTGTGTGTTTCAGTTGAATCAAATTCTGCTTTATAAAAAGGAATGCACTGCTGATGCCTGCTGCATGCAGACGAGCCTGGAAGGCATGACGCTAAGACACAGAAGGCCACGTTGTATGAGTCCATTTTTATGAAGGTCCTGAATAGGCAAATCCGTAGAGACAGGAAGTAGCTTAGTGGTTGCCAGGGCTGGGGTGAGGGGGAAATGGGGAGTGACTGCTAATGGGGGCGGAATTCTTTTGGGGAGATGAAAATGTTCTAAAATTAGATTGTGGTGATTGCACAACAGTAAATATATAAAAAACTATGTGTCCATCAGAGGGAGAAATGCCTGAAGAGATGTCAGCCCACTTCCATTCAGGTGCAGGGCCACCAGCCAAAGCACGACTCTTCAGGCTCTGGTGGAAAGAGAAGCGAGAGCAGAGTCAGCTCCACCAGTGGGCATCAGTCCCCACAGCCAGCGGGTCCCAACCTCTGGCCAGTGCCGAGAGGGGTTCAAGGCACAGCCGTCCCCCAGTCTACTCCCCGCAGTCCCTTTATCTCCCAGGGGATGCTGCTGGGCCTCGCCAGCCGCACACCTGGCCCTGAGCGCAGGATGTGTTGGTGGGTCCCAGGGAGAGGCCGTGCCAGGGCCGCCCCACCACACCGTTGAACTGTGCACTCGAAAAGGTGAGCGTTGTGGTGTGTAAATTAGGTATCAGTAAAGCTGTTACCAAAAAGTCCTGCTTTAGTAGTTCCCGAAGTGGACCAGCTGCTCCCTGGGAAGGTGCAGCAGCAGCCCTCTGCGGCCCACCAGGGCCCCTGCCTGGGCCGTGACAGAGACACAGCACGGGCCTCATGGAGCCCCTGGGCTCAGGGAACGGATGAGTAGGCATGTGGGATGTTCATGGGGAACGTGCGAGGGGGGTGTAAAGGGGCAGCCACAGTGGCGTGGGAAGGTGTGAGCTCTGAGGACTTCTGGGGACAGCAGACACGAAGGCCGTGAGCGAGCCTGGCCTGGTCACAGCACGCGGGCCGGTGTGGCTGGGATGGGAGGAGGGAAAGGAGACGGGGTGGGGTGGGGGTGAGGGCTGGTGCCGGGGCTACTTTGGCCTCCAGGAGGGTTTCCAGCAGGGCAGTGCAGTGGTGTGATGGGGGCAGAACAGGCTCCTGTGACCTCTGTGCTGAGGATAGACTCTAGGAGGTGGAAGGTGGAGCAGTTGGGAGTCTGTCACACTAAGCCAACTGTGAGAGGAGGGCGGTCTGGACCAAGGTCGCAGTGCTGCAGGAGGTGAGAAGGGGTCAGACACAAGGTGGAAGCGAATGGATTGGATGAGGGGTAGGAGAGAAAGGGTAGGGTAATCAAAGAGGGCTTCCTGGAGGAGGTGACATTTGCCTTTCCATATGAAATGTGAAATGGAGGCAGCCTTGGAAGTGCCAACAGACAGCAGGCACAGCAGGTGGGGGGGGAGTGAGGAAGAGGGGGGCCAGAGTGGAAAGATGGAAGGTGAGGCAGGGAGGCAGGCAGGGCTTACCTGGCAAACAACAAATTCCAGTGCCCAGGCCTCACCCCAGATGGGTAAAATCAGAGGTTAAGTACCTGGGCCTAGGTGCAAGCAGAGAGCTCTTTAGGTACCCGCAGCTTCTGGGCCACCTGGGAAACGCGGGCCTCACCCCGCACCTGGCTGGTTCCCCTCCAGCCCTGGGGGACAGGACTTGCTGTGCTTGCATGGAATGCGCTGCTTGGCAAGACCTGTGTCACGTCACTCCAGGGAGTAATAAGCCTATGGCAGGGGGAGCTGGGCTGTCCACCCCGCCCCATTTGCTGTTTTTGTGTCCATTTGCTGGGCAATTCTCTGCGTCTGTTTCCCGCCCCCTCTTCTCATCCTTCTCCTCCCGTCTTCACTGGGATTTGATCCTGGGAACCTCCAATGTGGGAGAGAGGCACTCTGCCACCTGTGCCTCCCCAGTTCCTGGTTTTTCAGTGTGTCTTGTCTTGGCTCTCCCCTGCATCTCTCTCCTGTTATGTCTTCATCTTACTGCATGGCTCGGCAGGGACGGGGCCTGGGGGCTCGCCCCGTGTGCCTTCTATATTTTTATTTTACTGGGAGGTCCCAGGGATCGAACTCAGGTCCCTCCATTTGGGAGACGGACGCCCAACCATTTGAGCCACCCCCGCTTTTAAAGCGAGGCTCAGCTGCGGCCCCTCTTGAAATACAGGGATTAAGCGATCCAGTTGCAAAGTCAATAACAAGCTAACTGACCTAGGAAGAATCTGTCCAGATGAGCTCTTAAGACTAGTGAGACTTGAAGAAGTCCATGTGATAAGAAGGCACTGTCCATCTCAAGAAGGGGCTATTTTATGTTTAATCTGAGTGGTGGCCGCGGTGATTCCTCCCTCACATTCCAGGCCCTATATGTTCTCAATAAATGCTAGCAGGTGCCACATGCAGCTAATTCCTCTACAAATGCCAGCCAGTGCACGACTGGGAATCAGCCCTTTCTTCATCTGTCCAGCGCTCAGCTTTTGAACCATTTCCTTCATACACACTGTCCACTTTTTTTTTTTTTTAACAATTTATTGAAGTATATCATTCATACATGAGCATACATAAACAATAAGTGTCAGTAAACACTGTAACTTACAAAACAAACATGCATAACATCATACATCCTACACATCACCCCCCCACAAATGCTTTGCATTGTTGTGAAACATTTGTTAACAAATCATGAAAGAGCATTGTCAAAGTATTACTACTAACTATAGTCTGTATCTTATTCTCCTATACTTTTTTTTTTTTTAAGGATTTTATTTATTTATATATTTACTTTTATCCATTTTTACACACACACACACACACCCATGTGTGGGGCCTGGTGGCCCACGCGCCTTCTATATTTTTCTTTTTTCTTTTTACCGGGAGGTCCCGGGGATCGAACCCAGGTCCCTCCGTATGGGAGACGGATGCCCAATCACCTGAGCCACATCCGTCCCCCTGCTATATCTCTTAAGGCTGACCAAAGATACCTAGAGTTACAGTCTTTTCCCATACAGGGCGGTCATATAATAAATCAGGCTTGGTTTATCACCAGCATTCTAAAAACCAGACCTAGGGAGAAAAACTAGGTCTGGGGACACACGCATGGTTTCTAATATAGTGAATGTTTAGCCTACCCTGATTATCACAGAATCAGGACAGCGAGAATATTTGCACCCACTGTCCACTTTTATGTGGAGTATAACATAGCTGTCACATGCTCAGGCTGTCGACCTGGGCAGCCTGGGTTCAAGTTATGCTGGCCTTGGGCCAGCTTGAGCTTCTCTGTAAAGTGGGAAAAATAGTATCCACCGCAGAGGGTTGTCATGAGGTTCACACGCGACAGTGGGTGGTGAGAAAGCACCTGGAGCACCGCCTGGCTCAGGGAAAGTGCTGGGTAAATTATCACCGTTGTCTGCAGGTGTGGGACCCCGGGGCCCTGCCTTCCCTTGGATTGACGATGCGGATGTCAGCCCAGCCTCACCAAGCTCATTGGGTGGGAAAGAGGGTGACATGGCTGGAGGAGAAGAGCCGGGAGGACCTGTGTCTCAGTGTCCCAGGGCTGCTGTGACAAAGTATGGCAAACGGTGGCTTCAAACGACAGGAATTGATTGTTGTTTGAAGTCTGAAATGAGGGTGTGGCCACGGCCACACTCGCCCTGAAACCTGGAGGGAGAGTCCTTCCAGTCCCGTCGCCGCAGCCATTGGTGCCTGTTGGTTGCAGCGGCAGCACTTGAATCTGCCTCCGTCGTCATGTGGCTTCTCCCCTTGTAGACATACCAGTCGTGCTGGATTCATGGCTCATCCGATTCCTGTTTTAACTCAGCTTCCATCTGCAGTGACCCTAGTTCCAAATAAGGTCACATTCTGAGGTCCTGGGGTCAGGACCTCAACACGTCTTTCATTTGGGGAGGACACAGCTCGACCGATACCAACCAGGAATGGCCCCCTTCTTTGGTTTGTGCGCAGGACCCCAGCAGAGTCGCTGAGACCACCGGCCAGGACCCCAGCAGCGTGGAGGAGCAAAAGCCAAGCAAGTCGCAGCAGCTGAGAAAGGTTTTTAAAGAATACGGAGCCGTTGGCGTGTCACTGCACATCGGCATCTCACTCATGTCCCTGGGCATTTTCTACATGGTGGTTTCAAGGTAAGATTCCTGAGAGGAATAAAAATTTTTGCCGTCATATAAGATTCTGTGTGAATAAGGGCTTTTCCCCTAAGATTCCGGATTGTATCTTTAAGAAATACTGTGACTCTCTCGGGCACGTTGACTTCTTAACGCCATGCCTTGCCGTAATCGCTTCCCCGTCTCTCCCCGCAGTGGCGTGGACATGTCGGCGTTCCTGCTGCAGCTCGGGTTCAGAGAGTCGTTGGTGCAGTCGAAAGTGGCAGCGGGCACGAGCACCTTCCTGGTGGCCTACGCCATCCACAAGCTGTTCGCGCCGGTGCGGATCAGCATCACCTTGGTGTCCGTGCCCCTGATTGTCAGATATTTTCGGAAAGTGGGATTTTTTAAACCTCCAGCTGCGAAGTCTTGATGAATCTCCTCAGTTGTGGGCACGGAGAACCTGTTTCGTATTTTAAATTACACATTTCGGATTGGTTTTAGGAGTGTAAGTTTAGGGGGTGGGGGCAGGAGGCTGATCATTCTGTTTTTCTCATGGATGTTTCCTGTTTGCCAGCAAAATTCAGGGTTTTCAATAATTCTGATTTTTTTGTTTTATCCATTTTGTTAAGGCTATTCATCATAGGGCATGTACACCTAATCTAAAAATGTCAGCAAATCATCAGAAAGGAGTTGTCATCTCAGACAGAACTGTTAGCCTACAAAGTGTTCCTTCTGGAAGGTTACTGGTGAGGGGCTGTCTGCAGAAGCCCCCGGGGATTAATCTTTGCTGAAGTCCTGAAAGAGCAATGATTAATTAAGGTTGTTTTAAAATTCCCTTTCCTCCCATATTTCTTAATCAGGCTGTCTGTGGTTTAATATGCAATATTCTGCAAAGCAGCTGCCAGTGCTATAATTAATGAAGCAGAATGCAAGACTTAATATGTATTCAGTATCTAAATTAGCATCAACACTTTGGCATTCATTTCATTTATTTGGGGGAAAGAAAAAACAAGTATTTCTGGTGTGTTTCACCGATTCCCAAACACCTAATGTGGATATGATGGGGTCATCTAGGGGCTTTTCTGAAATGTCACGAAAGTAGGTCAGGATATTTTTTTGTTGTTTAGGTAAAATTTGGAAATCTTGTCCAGTAGTTTGGCTTCTGACCCATATCCACAGAGGAATTTGAATACTGCATATACGAAAAACTGAGACAATCTGCTTAATCCCGGACATCTCAAACATCATCCACTCCAGAACTCCCATCACCATGTTTACATTATATTGCTCCTTCTAGTTAACTGACTTAAAATTGTTTGTATAAAATTAGTCCCCATAGAGGAAAATTAGTATAACTTATTATCCACAGAAGGCAACTGTAAAATAGACGGGGGG
>JAKSZT010035492.1:0-16036 GCA_026826555.1 Tolypeutes matacus | reverse complement strand
CTTAGCCTGAACCGGGGAAGGCCAGGCGACCCGGGTGGCTGGAGGGGCTCCGCTGCCCGAGAATAGTAATTCTCTTCACCAGGATATGGAGACTGTTCAATCACCAGGAGCACAAAGTTATCATTGTTGGGCTGGATAATGCAGGGAAAACTACCATCCTGTATCAATTTTCTATGAATGAAGTTGTACATACATCCCCTACAATAGGAAGTAATGTAGAAGAGATAGTGGTTAATAATACGCGTTTCCTAATGTGGGATATTGGTGGCCAAGAATCTCTTCGTTCTTCCTGGAACACTTACTATACTAACACTGAGTTTGTAATAATTGTTGTGGACAGTACAGACAGAGAAAGGATTTCTGTAACTAGAGAAGAACTGTATAAAGTGTTAGCACATGAGGACCTAAGAAAAGCTGGTTTGCTGATTTTTGCTAATAAACAAGATGTTAAAGAATGTATGACCGTAGCAGAAATCTCCCAGTTTTTGAAACTAACTTCTATTAAGGATCACCAATGGCATATCCAGGCATGCTGTGCTCTTACTGGCGAGGGATTGTGCCAAGGACTTGAATGGATGATGTCACGACTTAAGATTAGATGATCTCTACTGACCTCTCGTCATAGACTTTGTCTAAACAAAGTGCTGGACTTTACCTGAAAGCTGCAAAAATTAATGGTTTAGATATATTTATAATAAACTGATTTAAACTTTTTCTATAAGAAGAAAAATTAAGACCACTTATTTGAAAACAAAGATGAAGTATTACCTTCGAATTTGCTTTCACATTAGTTCCTTTCAAAGTAAGGTCTTAAAGCTGTGACTGACATTTTTCTCATAATGAACCCTCTCAGGACATTGTATAGCCTGTGGTAAGTACAAAGGGAGAGGAAGACATTGTTAACTTGAAGAGCTTTACTATCAGTATAAACCTCCCTAGTTGAATGATCTCTTCTTGTTCTAAGTCAAAATACAAATCAGCACAGATACTCAACTTCCAATATTTTAAAGTGTAATGTTACTTATGAAAAGTATTTTGCATAAGGTTATCTATGTATTGTGTATATACCTCAAGTTCAAGTTAATGGCTTTGATTTACATTCTAAAGAAAAGTGATGAGTAACACAAATATTAGTAATGTCCTTAGTTGTAACCGTATGAAATGAGTACTGGCATTGGTGTTAAGTGCCATTTTGTACTTTTCCCCTCAGGCCCTCTGGATTGTACTAACCAACCCCCAAATCATTGAGCTGCTCTTAAAAAAAAAAGGAAGAAAGAAAAGAAAAAGTAAAAAAGCTTGACATTGTGTTAATATTTTTTTATTGGTCAAATCACACAGAAACCGATGGCAACTGAATGGAACATATATCAGATTCTTGGCTTAAGTATTACTAATGGGTAGAATTACACAGCAAATAATTATCAGATCATTCCTTGTGTAAGTCCATATGCCATCTATATTACTGAATAAATTGTTGATCCACTAATCAGTCAGTCATTAGTTGTGATTAAAATTACAAAGTAATTTTTTTCAACATTAATTGAAAACTGTTGTGTGAAACATGTCTATTCAAGAAGTAACAGAATTATATGTGAGCATTTAAAGTAAATTTGAGGTGAAACGTGAAGTATATTTTCCAAGCAACAACAATAATTTCTTATTTTAGGAAATGGAATAGTTTGAGATTTTTAAATTTCTATTAGTTGTCTGTATCTTTTACCACATGAATATACTGTTTGGCAATTAGAAGACGCAAGTGTTTTTTGAATGCTTTTCAGAAATTGGTGTAAAAATTGATTGACATGATGTATCTTTACTAAGAAGTAACGTGGCCCATCATGCCTTTTATTTACTTAAGGTATTTATTTTTCAGTATCTGAAAGTTGAAGGTATTTCTGTCATAACTGTAAACAAACTTATTATAAACGTGTTAAAACATATTCTTCATGGTCTTATTTGCATATTTTTTTGGCCTGAAAATCTGAAGGCTAATTCAAACTGGCATGTTTTAGAAGATTCAAGAAGGAAAAAATAACTACTTTTGATACCAGCCTTTTGGATTTCCTGAAGATTTTACTGAGAAAAAATAGAACATGCATCAGCATTGACAACATTTTCTAAGTTCATTTCAATAAATATAACATCTAAATCCAAGTCAGTCATGGAAGACCAATGTTTCACATTGGATGTTTTTGTATTTTAGATTTATATTAGAAAGTTTAAAGTGCATGTATAGCATTTTACTATTTGTCAATATGCTTTTACAAAAGTAAATCCTAAATTACTAAGCTTTATTTATTCATATATTCTCAAAATTGTTTCTAATCACTAGAAGAAATTTCTTGTATAGTGAAAATTCCCTTAAAACCCCAAATCTGTTTTGTAGATACTGCAGTTTCATCATAGACAACTATTCTGTAAAGTAGCCCACCAAATCCACACATTTTGTCTTTTCTGTCTTTTAATTTGAATAATCATGTGTCTAGTCCGTTAGATGGCAGTCGTACCATTTCAGGAAGAGGGCGCATTCCCTTGTCATCAAGGTGTTGGCTAAAATGTATTCTTAATTGGATTTTAAAGCATGTACTACTACTACTATTATTGATATGGCATCCTGAGAATGCCTGGATTCTTTTACCACATTTACAAAACTTAATTTTTTTTATTGTTATTTTCTACCCTTCTAGACTAAGCATTAGAAATAAGGTGGTGCCTATGTACTTGTACATAAAACAAAATTACAGCTGGGAGAAAAAAAATTAAATTCAAATATGAAAATATCAATCATTTTAACAGTATTACTTCCAAAGAAGATGGAGAGCCTCATGAATAGGCATACTGGCACTTTATAAATGGAATTAAGCAAAGGCTAATGCTTTTAGTTTTTTAATATACTACTTCTGTGTAAACAAACATTTTATTTAGGGTCATTGTTCTCAGCTTTGGAAAAAACAAAGCTTCATACCTCTGTACATGTGGCTGGATTTTAATAACCTGTTTTTAATAGCAATTTTGAAAGTAGTCTAACTTCTCTTTATATCTTGGTAAAAGTATCCATATGCTATAAGCATTTAAATATGTTTAATTTTGTCATAATAGCATTTATAAGGTGTATCTTACACATTATATCGAGGGTTGTGTTTGAAATTTTCAGTTTTCTTTCAGTTTCCCAGCACATCTTGGCCCTCACAGTGGGCAGAGAATAAAATGAAGGCAGGCGAGTTGGGGGTGGGGAGTGGGTATGGAAGGCTTATTATATGACGTTTTGCCTTAAGAATGTAGTGCTTTTGCACTGAAGGCTGACATTTTTAATGCAGATAGTTGTGGTGATTTTAGAAGTGTGACATGAAATAGAAGAGTTTCTGTTTTCTGGCCTTTAAGAGGTACCTGGTAGGTAGTTAACAGCAGGGATTGCAGAGAAGTGCAGGGAACTGGAGGAAAGACTCGGAGTCCCTGAGATTTTCTTTTCCTTTTCATCTGAGTGTATAATATTAAGATGCCTAGAAATGGGACTCTTGTCCCTTCTCTTACAGGCACTTTACATTTCTTGCTGTGACTACAGCAACCACATACTGTACAGACAACCTCAAAATCTGTTTATATTAGTGTAAATAGAAAAACTATAGAAGACTTTCTAGTTTTCTCTGCAGGCATTTTTAGGAATATATCTGTAGTTTGCTCTACTTTGTATATAAAGGGAGTAAGCAACACAATTATAAATTTGGAGTCATTTCTCTGTTGCCCAGTTGTATCCTGGCATCAATCCCTTTTCCAAGGCTAGGCAGAGAAAAGATTTCTTCGCATGACTTAACTTTGACCCCTTATATTGTCTAAATTTATCTAGAACCCCTTTCCTTGCTTCAGGATTGGCTTTCCCATAGGTCAGCTATCCCTTGCTCTCCTGTATCTTCATTCAGTGAAGACACGTTATTTCAGTCCTAGGGTTATTCTTCACTTTGACGATATCCATTGTTTCCCAAACCACTAGTTTCTAAGTAGGTTCTCTATCTTTCTCCCACTGACTTGGCGCATTGATTTGGACTTTGGTCATTTGAGAGCATTGTCAGAGTTGTGGAGTCCATCGAAAGCCTGGTTTGCTGTGTGCTCAGTATATACATGACAGTAGTAGCAGAGTCCTTTAAATTATATTGTATTTGATATTTTTAAGTTTTTTAATTTTAGCCTCATATGCTAAGAAGTAGATTCAGAAAAATAAGAGAACTACCTGGACTCTGCCAGCTTTTTGACCTACTAGTTAGGCACAGAGGGGATTAAGTGATATGTGTATTATCTTTCCATTACTAAGAATGGGCTACATTTTGAAGAATACCAGTACAAACAGTTTAGACTTGTAAAAAGATGCCAAACCAAATTTATATATTGTTTTAACCTAAAGACATCTTTAAAAAACATTGCCCACATTCCACCCTTTCCTCATGTTACTTTAAGATCAAAGATAAACATAAATTAGTTCTCTAGAAAAATTTGTAATAAGAAATGTCTTTATAAAATAAACCTGTTGAAATAGACTTTAAAATACATCAGAATAATCAGCCATCATGTGTTGATTCTGTAGATACAGATATAATATAAAAAATACTCCTTTACAGCTCTCCTTGTAGAAAAATAAAACTTCTTTATTATGCTGCATCAAAGAAGGTATGATAGATTATTTAAGACCATGGTGGTAGAATAAAGGAAAAGACCCAGAATTTAAAACTTTGGATGCTAAAAGATGACTTTCTTTTAAACCCTAAAATTGTGTGTGAAATTATTAAGAATGTAACAGGACACAGTTGGGTTAGTTATGCAATATTTTCAGTTGTCTGGCCCTTATGCATTGTTCTAAAAACTAAACTTTAAATCTTTATGATGTTGCCTGGTAGTTATACTGTTCTTTGGTAGAAAATTCCTGTAGTCTGTACTCAAGAAGTGCCTAAAATTTATCTGTGATGATTTCTAAGTCCAAATAATAAATTATGTGTTTTCTGTAAAAAAAAAAAAAAAAAAATAATGGTTTTACAATGATAACGTTGAATGCTAATGGATTGAACTCCCAAATCAGAGGACACAGACTGGCATAATGGATAAAAAATATGAGCCATATATATGCTGTCTACAACAGAATCTCAGACACAAAAATGCAAATAGGCTGAAAGTGAGAAAGGCTGGAAAATGATATTCCATGCAAACAATACCCAAAAAAGAGCTGGAGTAGCTACACTAATATCAGACAAAATAGACTTTAAATGCAAAACTGTTACAGGGATGAAGGACATTTTATATTAATAAAAGGAGCAATTTACCAAGAAGAAATTACATGTATACACCTAACCATTGTACTGCAAAATACATGAGCCAAACACTGCAAAACTGAAGGGAGAAATAGACCTCTCTACAATAGTAACTGGAGACTTCAATACAACACTCTCATTAGAGAGAACATCTGGACAGAGGATCTATAAGGAAACAGAGAGCTTGAATAATATGATAAATGAATTAAACCTAACAGACACATACAAAACATTCCACCCCAAAACAGCAAGGTATACATTCTTTTCAAGTGCTCATGGTTCTTTCTCCAGGATATACCCCATGTTGGGCCACAAAATGGAGCTCAATAAATTTAAAAAGATTGAAATTATACAAGGCACTTTCTCTGATCATAAAGTAATGAAGTTAGAAATCAATAATAGATGGAGAACTTGAAAATTCACATATATATGGAGGATAAACAAAAGACTCTTAAAGAATCAGTGAGTCAAAGAAGAAATTGCAAGATAAATCAGTAAATATCTCAAGGCAAAGAAAATGAGAATTCAGCATATCAAAACTTATGGGATGTAGTGAAGCCAGTGCTAAAAGGGAAATTTAGCCTTAAATACTTACATTAAAAAGAAGAAAAAGCTAAAATCTAAGACCTAACTATACACCTGGATAAACTATAAAAAGAACAGCAAACTAAACCCCAAAGCAAACAGAAGGAAAGAAACAATAAAGATTAATGCAGAAATAAATGAAATTGAAAACAAACAAACAATAGAGAGCATCAACAAAACCAAGATTTGGTTCTTCAAGAAGATCAACAAAATTGACAAACTCTTAGCTAAACTGACAAAGAAAATCACAGGGAAGATGCAAGTAAATAAAATCAGAAATGAGGGAGGGGACATTTATGCTGATCTCACAGAAATAAGAAAGATCATAAGAAGATACTATGAACAACTGTATGCCCAACAAATTAAACAACTTAGATGAAATGGACAACTTCCTATAAACACACAAACTGCCTACACTGACTCAAGATGAAATTGAAGACTTCAACAAAGCAATCACTAGTAAAGAATTTGAAGCAGTCATCAAAAATCTCACAAAAAACAAAAGCCTAGGATCAAAAGGTTTCACAGGTGAATTTTACCAATCATTTCAAGAAGAAATAATATCAATCCTGCTCAAACTCTTCCAAAAATTGAGGATGAAACACTACCTAACTCATTCTATGATGCCAACATTACCCTTTACCAAAGCCAGATAAAGATACTACCAGAAAAGAAATTTACATACCAATCTCTCTAATGAAAACATGTACAAAAATCCTCAACAAAATACTTGCAAATCAAATCTAACAACACATTAAAAAATTGTATGCCATAATCAAGTGTGTTTCATCCAAGGTATGAAATGGAGGTTCAACCCAAGAAAATTAATGTGATATACCACATTAAGAAAGCAAAGGAAAAAAACATGATCATCTCTATTGATGCAGAAAAGGCATTTGACAAAATACAGAATCCTTTCTTGATAAAAACACTTTGAAAGATAGGAATAGAAGGAAACTTCCTCAACATGATACAGGGCTTATATGAAAAGCCCTCAGCCAACATTGAACTTAACTGTGAAAGGCTGAAAGCTTTCCCTTTGAAATTGGGAACAAGACAAGGATGCCCACCGTCACTACTCTTATTCAACATTGTATTAGACGTTATAGGTAGAGCAATTAGGCAAGACAAAGTAATAAAAGGAATCCAAATCTGAAAGGAAGAAGGAAAACCATCCTATTTGCAGATGACATAATCCTATATTTAGAACACCCCCAAAAAATCTAAAATGAAACTACTAGAGCTAATAAATTCAGCAAAGTGGCAGAGTAAGAGATCATCATGCAAAAACCAGTAGTGTTTCTACACACTAGTAATGAGCAAGGTGAGGAGGAAATCAAGAAAATAATTCCATTTACAATAGCAACAAAATCAAATATCTAGGAACAAATTTAATCAAGGATGTAAAGGATCTGTACTCAGAAAATGACAATATATTTCTAAAATAAATTAAAGGAGACCTAAATATATGAAAAGGCTTTCCATGTTCTTGATTTGAAAGAGTAAATATCTTTAAGATGTCAATTCTACCCAAATTGGTTTACAGGTTCAATGCAATCTCAATAAAATTCCAACAGTCTACTTTTCAGAAATGGAAAAGTCAACTACCAAATTTGTTTGAAAGGGAAATGGACACCCAATGGCCAAAAATATCTTTGAATAGAAAAAACACAGTGAATTCACACTTCCTGGCGTTAAAGCATAATACAAAGCTCTAGTGGTCCAAATAGCATTGTAACTGGCATAAAGATAGACATATAGATCAGTGGAATCAAATTGAGAGCTCAGAGTTCAGAAATAGACCCTCCCCTCTATGGTAATTTCATTTTTGACAAAGCTACTAAGCCCATTCACCTGGGCCAGCACAGTCTCTTCAACAAATAGTTTTAGGAAAACAGGATATCCATATCCAAAAGAATGAAAGAGGACCCCTATCTCTCACCATATTCAAAGGTTAACTCAAAATAGATGAAGGACCAAAATATAGAAACTAGGACTGGACCAAAGCCAAGATGGCAACAGAGTAAGGAGCTCCTGGAGTCAGCTCATTCTTCAGGGCAGTTAGTAAAAACCCAGAGCTACTTATAACACCTTGAAAGTATGGAAGTAGGAGACTGCCCATCTGCAGAGAAGATGCATGAGCAGAGACCTCCACACTGCAGATGTCGGTGCCTATGGTGCAAGCCGCTTCAGGAGCTATTCCATGGCTAGAGTTGGAGCTCCATTTCCTGAAAAACGGGGGAGGAGGACACAGTGTGGCACCGACTTCAGCTACTGATTAGTAAATTTGGTGAGCTAAAGTAAAATCCTAAGAACAGCTAAACTTTGAGCCTGTCCAGGTCAGAAGAAGGCCGGTAGCCACCACTTTTACATTTTTGAGGGGAAGCCTGGCTGACTGAAAATCCAGTGAAGTTAGGGTCTGACTTCTTTCCACAGAGATTGGACTGCAGCTCTAGCTTAAGCCCCAGCCCCACTTCCAGCAGAGAGGAAGCTGGCGGGACCAGCACCAGGCTCTCTAGGCAACTGCAGGTGCTCCCCACTGGCACAGACTGAATAGTCGGACACCTGGGGCTGCATCTCTGCACTCCAATAGAATAAGAGAGGAGCTGGGTATTCTCGGCCTCTCCCGGCAATGGCAGGTATTTTCATCCCACACGAACTGGTTTGTTGAGTGCCTTCGAGTCCATCTCCACCTCTGTTCCCCCATAGGCTAGTAGGAGGCTGGTATTCCTTCAGCTTCTCAGGGCAACTGCAGGTGCTTTTGGCCTGCACAAACCTGACTGTTGGGCACCCGTGGCTCTACCCCCATCCCCAATACTCCAAGAGACGGACTGTGTTTGCCCAGCCTCTCTGGGTAACTGCAGGTGCTTTTGGCCCACACAGCCTGGACTTGTGGATACTTGTGGATGCACCCTCAACCCCAATAGAAAAGGAGAGGGCTGGTGTTTCCATAGCCTTTCCAGGCAATGGCAGACAATTTCAGCCTGTGTGGACTGGACTGTTGGATGCCTATGGATCCACTCCCACCATCCAGTAGGATAAGACGGGTCTGGTGTCTCCACAGCCTCTCCGGACAATGCCAGGTACTTTTGGCCTACAGGGACTGAACTGTTGAGTGCCTGTAGATCCAAACCCATCCCCTAATAAGATATGAGGGGACTGGTGTTTCCTTTGCCTCTCCAAGCAATGGCAGGTACTCTCAGACTAAAGGGAATTAACTGTTGGGCACCTGTAGAACCACCCCCACCACCCAATAGGATAGGAGGGGGCTGGTGTTGCCTCAGCCTCCCCTGGCAACAGTGGGTACTTTCAGCCTGTGGGGACTGAACTGTTTGGTGCTGGTGGTTCCATTCCCACCCCCTAAAGAACAGAAAGGACAGAACTGCCTTTCTACCTCTCAGGGTAACTGCAGATATATTCGGCCTACAAGGATTAGATTGTTCGGCACTCCATAGGGTCTATTCCCACCCCCGGTGTGGGGGGGTCTGGTACAACATGAGCTTACCTGGGCAACTGTGGTCATTTTGAACCACATGGCAAAGACTGTGGCCCACAGCTATAGCTCCATCTCCACACAAGGTAGGGAGGAAGGGGTGTGAAGTTTCATCAGTCTCCCCGAGAAACTACAGACCTGCTGAACTTAGATTATTATACACAGCTGCAGCACTGCCCCTATACCTGGCGAGGGAGAAAGGTGGGAAAAACTTCATCAACTCCTGGGGCAATGTGGGCAACTTCAGGCTCCACAGCTTAAAGCACCAACTACATCCTTGACTCCTACTACACAACAAGCTAGGGAGAAAAGATAAGAAAGCCCTAAACTAAAGGGAGAAATTGCACCCAGAATAAATACATCTGGCAAGTCAGATGTGAAAACACCAACAAAAAATTTTATAAAAAATTATAATCCATACCAAGAAACAGGAAGATACGGCCCAGTTATAGGAACAAGATAAACCTACAGATGACTTAAAGGAGTTGAGACAACTAATCATAGATGTTCAAACGAATCTCTTTAATCAATGCAATTAGATGGCTAAAGAGATTAAGGATATTAAGAAGACACTGGAGGAACACACAGAAGAATTTGAAAGCATACATAGAAAATAGAAGACCTTATTGGAATGAAAGGTGAAAATAAATGAAATTAAAAATACATTGGAGGGAAGCGGCTGTGGCTCAATCAGTAGGGCTCCCGTTTACCATATGGGAGGCCCTGGGTTCGGTTCCCGGGGCCTCCTGGTGAAGGCAAGCCCGCCCGCAAGGCGTGGTTAGCTGACCCAGCGAGCACAAGCAGCAAGGGGGGGGGGATAAATGAATAAATAAATAAAATCTTAAAAAAAAAAATACATTGGAGGCATATAACAGTAGATTTGAAGAAGCAGAAGAAAGGATCAGTGAGCTTGAAGACATGGCATCCAAAAGTGAACATACAAAAGAATAAACGAAGAAAATAATGGAAAAAAATTGAACAGGGTCTCAGGGAAATGAATAACAGCAAGATACGTGCAAAAATACATGTCACGGGTGTCCCAGAAGGAGAAGAGAAGGTAAAAGGGGCAGAAGGAATATTTGAAGAAATAATGGTGGAAAATACTGAAAGCAGCAAGAAAGAAGAGAACCATCACATACAAGGGAAGCTCAGTAAGATTAAGTGATGATTTCTCATCAGAAACCATGGAGGCAAGAAGCAGTGGTACAACATAGTTAAGGTACTTAAGAAAAAACTTCCAGCCAAGAATTCTCTGTCCAGCAAATCTAGCATTCAAAAATGATGGAGAGTTCAAAATATTCACAGATAAACAGAAATTAAGAGAGTATGCCAATAAAAAACCTGTCCTTCAAGAAATAATAAAGGGAGTTTTGCAGGTTGAAAGGAAAAAATCAGGAGAGAGAGAGTTGGGGGAGAGTATAAGAACAATTAAAAAGATAAAAAGAGAAATAAAAACAACATATGACACATAATCTCAAAGAAAACATGGCTAATGTAACTAATTACTTGAGAGTAATAACGCTGAATGTTAATGGCTTAAACTCACCAGTCAAGAGACACAGACTGGCAGAATGGATTGGGAAATATGATCCATCTATATGTTGTCTACAAGAAACCGACCTTAGATCCAGGGATTGAAGGAGGCTGAAAGTGAATGGCTGGAAAACAATCTTACAAGCAAACAATAACCAAAAAAGGGTGGGAGTAGCTATGCTAATATTGGACAAAATAGACTTTAAATGCAAAACTATTGTAAGAGACAAAGACAGACACTATATATTAGTGAAAGGGGTAATCTTTCAAGAAGAATAAACAATAATAAACATTTATACACCTAACAGGGGTGCCTCAAAATACATGAGGCAAACACTGGAAAAACTAAGTGGAGAAATAGATGCCTCTACAATTATAGTGGGGGTTTTAATACCCCATTATCACCATTAGACAGAACATCTCGACAAAGAATAAAGAAAGAAACAAAAACTTTGTTTAACACATTAGAGGATCTGGACCTAACAGAAATATACAGAACACTACACTCATATAGCGGGATATACATTCCTCTCGAGTGCACATGGATCATATTCCAAGATAGACCACATGCTAGGCCACAGAAAAAATCTCGATGAATTCAGAAAGAATGAGATTGTACAAAGTTATTTCTCTAACCACAATGGAATGAAGTTGGAAATCAGTAAGGGCCAGAGAACCAGACTAGGCACAAAGATATGGAGGTTAAACAACACACTCTTAGACAAACAGTGGGTCAAGGAGGAAATCTCAAAAGAAATCAGTAACTACCTTTAAACGAATGAAAATGACAACACAACATATCAAAACCTATGGTATGCAGCGAAAGCTGTCCTGAGAGGGAAGTTCATAGCCATAAATGCATATATCAAAAAAGAAGAGAGAGCTAAATCGAAGACGTAACTGCACACCTGGAGGAATTGGAAAAACAACAACAAACTAACCCCAAAGGAAGTAGAAAGAAGGAAATACCAAAGATTAGAGTAGAACTAAATTAAATAGAAAATAAGAAAGCACAGGAAAAAATAAACAAAACCAAAAGCTGTATCTTCGAGAAATCAATAAAATTGACAAACCTATAGCCAAACTAACAAAGAAAAAAAGAGAGCAGATGTAAATGCACAAATAAGAAATGAGGAAGAGGATATCACCACTGCCCACACAGAAATAAAGAGTATCATAATAGGATACTTTGAAAAACTATATGCCAACAAGAATGATAATTTAGAGAAAGTGGATAAATTCCTAGAAACTCAGAAGCAGCCCACATTGACAAAAGAAGAAATTGATGAACTCAACAGTCAAATTACAAATAAAGAGATAGACTCAGTCATCAAAAACCTCCCAACTAAGAAGAGCACAAGACCAGAGGTCTTCACAGGTGAATTCTACCAAACATTTCGGAAAGAACTAACACCAATCCTGTTAAGCTCTTCCAAAAAATAGAAGTAGAAGGAACATTGCCTAACTCATTCTATGATGCCAACATTACCCTAATACTAAAGCCAAACAAAGATGCCACAAGAGAGGAAAATTATAGACCAATCTCTGTAATGAACCTAGATGCTAAAATCCTCAACAAAATATTTTCTCATCGTATACAAAAACATATCAAATGAATTATGCACCATGACTAAGTGGGGTTCATCCCGTGTATGCAAGGATAGTTTAACATAAGAAAATCAATGAATGTAATACACCACATAAACAGAGCAAAAGAAAAAAATCATATGATCATCACTATAGACAGAGAAAAGCACGCGACAAAATACAGCACACTATCCTGATAAAAACACTGTGAAAGATAGGAATAGAAGGAAACTTTCCGAACATGATAAAGAGTATATATGAAGGGACGCGGCTGTGGCTCAATCAGTGGGGCTCCCGTTTGCCATATGGGGGGCCCTGGGTTCAGTTCCTGGGGCCTCCTGGTGGGGGCGGGCCCGCCCGCGTGGCGTGGTTGGCTGACCCGGCGAGCGCGGGCAGCGAGGGGGGGATTAATGAATGAATAAATAAAAATCTTTAAAAAAAAAAAAAAAAAAAGAGTATATATGAAGAGAGCAAGGCGGATTGTGGACGGGGTCCTGCCCGGGAGTCTGTGCTGTGCACGCGTGGAGTGAGAAGCTTGGTACATCTATCTGCGCAGATCGGCGGCGTGGACCGAAAGGTGGAGATTCGTGAGTTTTCAGGCTGCCTGTGGAGGTTGGCACAGGCGGCTGAGCCCCGCGGTTAGGGAAAAAAAAATAAAAAGGCCATTTGGAGCCATGGGCGGGGCGAAAAAGTTTTATTTTCGGGGGATCTGGCTGCCTGGCGCCCCTTGGACCTTGTGTGAACAAAGCAAACGAGCTAATCAGAACCGGAGGGGGTATTTTGATCGGTGAATGGAGCTGATTTCCCTAGCCACCCAGGGATAAGACCCGGGCCGCTGCGGAGCCAGGAGGAAGGGACACTTCCCAAAAAAGGGAGGGTTCGGTTGGAAGACAGGGAAGGGTATTTTATATTTTTAGACATTGATCTGGCTGCCTGCACTGCCCCATAGCTTTGGGGAGCATATAAGCCGACCTGAAGCACCATCAGGCTGAGAGCAGATGCGAATCTGCACTCAAACTGATTTACTGAGCAGCCAGGTGACGCTGGAGCTAGGCGCCAGAAGGGGCGGAATCCGCCATCTTTAGCACTCCTCACTGACTAACATCAGAGTTCAGCTAACCTGGGGAGTCCAGAAAGTGGGACGTGCTTGATTAATTTCCACGGGCCCAGCTAGGGTCCCTTCCGTAAGGGGGTTGGTCTAGAAGAGGAATTAGTTTGGGTCCTGCATTTGGCTAAAAAAAAAAACAACAAAACGTGAGGTCACCTCAACAAATGAAAAATAAATTCTTTTTAATTTAGTTTAATAGATAAAAGCTGCTTCAGGACCTGCATATAGAACCCTGTGGGGAAATTCATTGATAAACACAAGTAGGCAGGAAGGATCACGTGGACCCTAGGGGAATCATTGACCCCCCTTAGCTCTGTTTGACTGCTTGCCTGTGTGGATCTTAGGTTTCTCTCTGTTACTTTCTGGTCTATTGCTATTATTCCCGTTTTCCTCCCCTCTTCCTATTTCCTTCTATTATTATTTTTTAAATAGGTGCTGCCAGCTGGTCGCTTCTTTGCTGGGCTTCTTATTCAGTAATTTCCCACTCGCTGTATATATTGATTCTGTATTACAAACTATAGCTTATCCTTCCTGCATCTTTCTGCCTTCTGTTTTCTGTTGTGGCTCTTAGAGACAAAATTTATTCATAGGCCCACAACTTAAGGGTGTCAATTTCTATCCCATCTATTTTGTTTTCTTCTTCTTTTTTTCTTTTTTTTTTATTAGTATTAACTTTTTCCTTTCAGACCTTTCTCTACTATTTCTCTCCCTCCTCATAATTCTAGCCTTCTAAATCACTATATATATATATTCCTCCATTTGTATTCCCAGTCCATTGTAGGAACTCCATATTTTTTCCTAGTACTCTACACTGCCTACACAAGTTAAATATTCATCTCATTAAGTCTCATTTTGCCCCTCTTCTAACTTTTATCAATATTTCTATTATCCTTCTGCCTTTCTTACATCTTTTGATTCCTCTGGCCCTAACCTTTTGCCTTCAAGGGAACATAGAAAGAAGCAAGGAAATAAAATAAGAAGAAAAACTGCCAAAGAGAAAACTTAACTCACACGCAGAACCAACAGCTAAATAAAATTCTAGAGCATAGAGAAAAGCTAATCAACTGAACAAACCCATCAAGATAATATGATGACCAGAGGGCAACAGAAAAATACAAATGACTCTGAGAAAGTGGAAAACATGGACCAGTCCAGTGCACAAAATAAAAACCAGGAAGCAATGCAGTACATCGAACAACTAATCAAAGCTATCCAAACAAATATCATGGACCAACTTAAAGAACTGAAGGAAGAGATTAAGGATATAAAGAAGACACTGGGAGAACATACTGAAGAAATAGCTAACACACCTAAAAAGGTAATGGATATGATGGCGAACAAAGACACAAGTCAAGAAATGAAAAAGACGCTGGACTCACATGGCAGCAGTATTGAACAGGAAGAGGAAAGAATTAGTGATATGGAAGACAATACAGTTGAAATCAAAGAGGTTGTAGAAAAGATAGAAAAAAAGATAGAAAAAATCCAGTATGGTCTCAGGGAATTAACTGATATTGCAAGACGCACAAACATACGCATTATGGGCATCCCAGAAGGAGAAGAGAAGGGAAAGGGAACAGAAGGAGTGTTGAAGGAAGTTATGGCTGAAAACTTCCCAACTCTATTGAGAGAGATGGATGTGCAGATCCAGGAAGCACAGCGCACCCCAAATAGTATAAAACCCAACAGGCCAACTCCAAGACATATACTTGTCAAACTGTCCAATGCTCAAGACAAAGAGAAAATACTCAAGGCAGCAAGAGAAAAGAGAACCATCACATACAAGGGAAGCACAATAAGATTAAGTGCTGATTTCTCAGCTGAAACCATGGAGGCAAGAAGAGAGTGGTATGACATAGTCAAAACACTAAAATAAAAAAAACTTCCACACACGAATTCTCTATCCAGCAAAACTGGCATTCAAAAATGATGGAGAGTTCAAAATATTCACAGATAAACAGCAATTAAAAGAGTATGTCCAGAAGAAACCAGCACTTCAAGAAATACTAAAGGAATCTCTACAAATTGAAAGGAAAAAACAAAGGAGAGAGAGTTGGAGGAGAGTTTAAAAACAACTGAAAACTCAAAAAGAGAAACAAAACAACATATGACATATATTAACCGAAAGAAAAAATGACTGAAGTAAGAAATTCGTTACGAGTAATAACACTGAATGTTAATGGCTTAAATTCACCAATCAAAAGACACAGATTGGCAGAATGGATAAGAAAATATGATCCATCTATATGCTGTCTACAAGAAACCCACCTTCGGCCCAGGGATTCAAGGAGGCTGAAAGTGAATGGCTGGAAAACCATTTTACAAGCTAACAATAGCCAAAAAAGGGCAGGAGTAGCTATTCTAATATCAGACAAAATAGACTTTAAATGCAAAACTATTGTAAGAGACAAAGATGGACACTACATATTAGTAAAA
>JAKSZT010035483.1:0-15181 GCA_026826555.1 Tolypeutes matacus | reverse complement strand
GAAAAGACACTTCTCCAAGGAAGAAATACAAATGGCTAAAAAGCACGCGAAAAAATGCTCGACATCGCTAGCTATTAGGGAAATGCAAATCAAAACCACAATGAGATACCATCTTACACCCATCAGAATGGCAGCTATTAAAAAAACAGCAGAATATAAGTGTTGGAGAGTATGTGGAGGAATAGGAACCCTCATCCACTGCTGGTGGGATTGTGGAATAGTCCAGCCACTGTGGAGGACAGTTTGGGAGTTCCTCAGAAAACTAACAATAGATCTTCCATATGATCCAGCAATTCCACTGCTGGGTATATACCCAGAAGAATTGAAAGCAAAGACACAAACAGATATATGCACACCAATGTTCATAGCGGCATTGTTCACAATTGCCAAAAGTTGGAGTCAGCCCCGGTGCCCATCAACAGATGAATGGATAAGCAAAATGTGGTACATACATACAATGGAATATTACTCAGCTGTAAGAAGGAATAAAGTGCTAACACACGGAATAACGTGGATGAATCTTGAAGACCTTATGTTGAGTGAAGGAAGCCAGGCATTGAAGGATGAACAATATATAACCTCACTGATTTGAAATGAGGAAAGCGAGCAGTCTCTGAGAACCAGTGTCTGAAAGATAGGTTAACGAGAGAGAGAGAGAGAGAAGAGTAGGTTGTGAGCCATCACTCATATGGACATAATCTATGGTAAAGGGATAGAGTATAGCTGCATATTGAAGGATAGGACAGATGGGTAGTGATATTACTGGGTTTGGGGGTGCAGGGTTGACAGGTGGGTAGATTAGGAAGGGCAGGTTCAAATACCCAGGGCACATAACTATGAATCTTGTCATGCCATGAGTCAAGAAGCCAAAACCATTTAGTTTTGATTGTCCCTTCATTGTCTTTATGTTACATGAGAAGGATTTGTACCCATTTTGTTCAACATTGTGGAATACTTCTAACTACAATCCTGGCACATACAAGAAGCAAGTAAGGAAATTTATGATGAACGAATGAAGGATAAATTAGTAGGTTCTATCAGGAAGAAAATTACTTAGATCATCAGTCAGATAGCACCCACAATCTAAAATCTTCTCCTTATACAGAGAGTATTATGTAAAGAATCTTAAAAACCAATTACTTAATTGAGCATCAATGAGAAAAAAATTCTCACTGAAAGAGAATGTTTTAAAGCACAATTTTAATTAAAAACAAATGCTTTTACATTTATTTTTAGGCAAGGTACATTTGTCCAAACTTATTTACTTAAAGCTCAGTTCTATAAGCTTAGTTAGCTTACTTTCTATACCAGCTAAACAGTGATTTGAAGAAGGGATGTTAACAGACATTGTTCAGTTACTATATAATAGATTTCAACTACAAATATGGGAACAAAGACCCACGTTTGTTCAGGCATTTTTGGCTAAAACTACATTCACTGAATATCTTCCATTTCTCAGCCTTCCTAGCACTTAGGCTGGGACCATTTAACTTTCTTTGGAAAATAAAATGTGAGTGAAAACGATGTGTGTCACTTATGGACTATGGCAGTTCAGAGCCAGTGGCCTCTTCACCTCTCTGTTCCCTGCTGCAGCAGCCTTGGATGCTGAAGTTTTAGATATACCATCAAGAGGAGGAGCTAACGGACAGAGGGACTAGAAGGAGAAACTTACTCGCTGACTTGCATGCAATGTTTTTGTTGGTGAAAAACTTACTTAGACCACTTAGATTTGGGATTTATTTGTTATTCCACCATAGCCTAACTAATCTTGATTAACACTGAATTACCATAAGGCCATGTGCTTGAGAGAAGGCTGCCCAAGCCATATCCCAGTGGATGAATTTTCATTAGTCTTAGTCAATCATAGTAATTCCATTGTGCCAATGTTTGGCTTACAAAGGAACAACGAGACCATGTTAAGCCAATGAGTTTAGGACAAATCTGCTGACTGCTTTTGGAAGGGATCTTAATTCTTACACATAGAAACAAGGAAGAAGTACTTCCTTTCATAACTCTCAGTATTGTGTGAGAAAATGATACTTGGAGTGGCTAAGTCAAGTTGCAACCATAAGGGGGCGCTAGCCACAACATGGAGAATGGGACATGAGAAATATGGTGATAATTTTGGCCTTCATGACATTTTTGAGGAGATAAATCCATAAATTTTGCAGCTAAAATACCTCTGGCATCCTTTTTCTGTGAAAAAAGAGCTGTTGGCTCATTGAGTTGTGATTTTGGTATTTATAGTAAAAAATAACCTAGAATAGGAAGATATTAGAGGCTGATATCACAGTCACGATGAGCAATAACAGAGAGCTCGCATCCTGAGAACTAGGGAGGAGACCAAAGTCATTTTAACTTGAGCTTCATGTCTTAAGCTCATGGATGGAACATGGCAGAGTATAATAATTGCTGTCTGTAAGAATAACCTTCAGTTATCCTGAATAAAAAAACAAAACAAAACAAAACAAACAAACAAAAAAAAAACAGAGAGAAAAACAAAGGTTAGCAGAAAGATATACAAGTTATATTATTTTATAAGAATACATAAAATCCTATTCACCATAATAGATTAAATTATAGCTATTTTTAACACATTGAACACACACCTAATATCAGTTCTTCCACAAATAGTAAAAGGATTTTTTTTAAAGGTATGAAACCACAAGGATATAGAAAACAACAGAGAGGATGATTTCTTAAAAATTTTAAGAACTAGGACTCAGATAGATGAATTGAACTAATTTATCAAGGTCAGTGCAAATTGGACCCTAATTTATCAGGATAAGCCCAAACATAATAGAATCCAGACTATAGAATTCCAGAAATCCTCAGGAATTAGAATTATAAGGTGAGGAGGAGCTTACAGCATGAGGGCAAATTTAAAGTGGGGATAAAAAGCTGGCAGGAGCTTATATTTCTTTCCTCAAGTGAAACCCTGATGGGTGACTTTTCATTCTCTACCTGGACAAAAGATGGGAGGCTTATGAAGTTAGCAAACCACCAAGGTAATTTTTTAGTTGAGAAAGATTTCAGGTTGGATGTAATGCCTGAGTGCATAAGATTATGGTATTTTCGAGGTATTAGCACTTCATTATCTATGACAATTTTTGCTTTTATGCTGATCACAGTCCTCAAGTTTCCAAATGCACCTGGTGACACTTGACTCCATAGCCCTACTCGTTATTGCTAGCTGAAATGTCTACCCAGGATACCATGTGCACTTCTCAGATGTTAAATCCTATGGTGACTTCCTTCCTTCCTATGAGAGTGGTAAAGAAAGCCAGGATTTGCCTCATCTTGGAGGGTGGCCATCTGTTCTGATCCATGAAGTCTGATGTTAGGCCCTGTAAAATGGAAATGGGGATTTCAGAAGCTTGCTGTTGCCAGGCATTTGACATTTGAGAAGTTTGGTCGTCCTTGCCTCCCTCTCCCAATGAGTCTTCTCCATAGTTGTCTTGAATTCATTTTATTATTTATGTTTATGGACCAGTGTTTACGGCGTGTCTACTTGGAGTCAGCCCTGTGCCAAGCACTGGAGACCCAGCAGTGGGCAAAACCATGGTCTGTGCTTATCAAGCAGGAGAGAAACCTGGTCAAACAATCATGCTTATGAGACTACAAGTGAAAGTCACGGCTGTGAGAGCGTTATGCAGCATGTCCATGGGTTCTTTTAATCCTTAGCACAAACACCGTCCCTTTTTTGAAGTTAAGGCTTTGTTAGGGGTAATAAGAGATTTGGGATTGGAGGTGGATTAGGGTCAGCATGTAGATAAATGTGGGAAACATTAGGAGAAGCAGGGGGAAGAGACAATAAGAAGGAAATAAACCAGTGATAGAGGAGTAAGCTGCTTTATTAGAAATGGGAAGGTATTTGTTTTCAGTGAAATCATAGGTTAGTGAGTACTTTAAAATTAAAAAAAAAAAATCAATTTGGCAGGTGATATCGTTGTCAAGTGAATCTATCCAACAAGTTCAGGGCAGCAGGATGTTGAGCTTTGAAGAGGTGAGAAATGGCAAATGAATTTTTGGAGCCAGGTCTGGCACTTTATGATCTGAGATGCCCTGGTGTTTCCAAAGGAGACATTTCAGCTTCTGTGTGAGAATCAGTGACTTTTTCTAGCCAACCTCCAAAAAGGAGGCCTCAAGCCATCATCACAGAGAGAACAGCATGTCTGCATAGAAAAGGAACTCTGGCCGACAGAGAGCTCATCTAGAGGAGGTTAAGGATAGAATTGTTTGTGCTGACAGTTTAATAAAAACACACGTTTGGGAGAATGGACTCAGTTGTTCTCGCCCGTAATTCATGACCTGACTTTAAATTAACTAATTGAGATGCCTATTAAGATCTTATAAACTTATGTTCAAGTTAAAGTCCTTAGACTAATTTTATATAGTACTGTTGTCTATTCAGTGTGAAGAACACGGTAGGATATCAGTAAGCATTTGATTGTAGATGGAAATATTATACT
This sequence comes from Tolypeutes matacus, assembly GCA_026826555.1. Taxonomy (NCBI): domain Eukaryota; kingdom Metazoa; phylum Chordata; class Mammalia; order Cingulata; family Chlamyphoridae; genus Tolypeutes; species Tolypeutes matacus. Next base: position 10,709 of record JAKSZT010035483.1, on the reverse strand, counting down.
TGTGTTTAGATTATTACTGCTTTTGTTATTTTTGCATTTTGTTTAATAGCTTGAGCACACTGCAGAGTCATAATGGAAAATACATAATTCCTACAATTAGGAGAGAGAAGGAAGAGGAATGGACAGCATGGAAGATGGAAGTCAAGAAAAATCGAATACGGTTTTGGGACTCAATTCTGAATGAATGGTTTATAGTATTTCTAACTTGTTTGTCCTTTCTACAAACTGAAAATACAAATATTTATCCATATTTGGAAAAAAAAAACATTGAGTTATAGGTTAGCCACATATTTACTAAGCTGTGACTGGAGAATACTCACTCTGTAAACTACAAGTGTTACATAAATGTCAACTGATGTCACCTTTGATATCAAAACAAAATTCACAGTCCCTATCCAGTGCCACAGGAAATTTCATACCCTCCAAGGATCACAGTAACCCTCAGGCCTTACCTTCTCTGGGCCACCTCTTGTTGTGTTTTATATTCCACCAGAGTCCCAGCCATTTGAATCTCCAAAGCTGTTGCTATTCTGCCTTCTCCACATTGATCTAGATGTGGAATATATATATTTCAGAACTCAATGAATTCCACTTGAACTTAAAACTGCAACCCCATTTTTTGGGTTGCTCAGCCTAAGACACTGGATGTCACCTTAATTCCTCTTTTTCTGTCACTCCCCACATTTGGTCCAACAGCAAATCTGTGAGCTCAGCCTTGCAAATATATGCAAACATTGACCATTTGCAAACAACTCTTCTGCCAGAAGCCTGGCTCAAGCCCTTAAACTGCTCTCCCTACCTTTGTTCTTGGCCCCTTCAGTCTGTTCTCAGGGATCTTGCTTAAGTATTACCTGCCACTTTTCTGCCCCAAATCCTGCAATGGCCCCCAGCTCTCCAAGCACAGCGGCCAGCAGCCTGCAAGCCAGCGTGTGATCTGACAACCTCCCAACACTCGCACGCCATTTGCTCAGCTCCAGCTTCACTGGCCTGCATTTGTCTTGTGAACAAGCCAGGAACTTTCCCACCCAGGCTGCAGCCTCCTCCGCCGAGCCTCGCTCTCTCATAGCTTCAGGTCTTTACTTGAAAATTACTTTTTCTGTGAGGCCTTTCCTACTGACACTACCTAAAATTTGATGTCTTCTACGTTTCATGGTCACCTTCCCTGCTTTATTTTTTTTCTCCCTTTCGTGTACCATCACCTAAGAGACTAAATGTGTACTCATTTTCTTATTCACTTATCTTCTCTTCCTCCCATTGTGTGACTCCACAGGGCAAGACTGTCCATTCTCTTCTCTATGTAGGCCCAAAGTCTAGAAAACTGCTCAGGAAATATATGATAACCCATTGCCAGTGGTTAAGGCATTAAGCAACTTAAACTTGAGCATTAGCTATCCTTATTTCTTAGTTGTTATGGCCAAATGACTCTAGTAAATTTTCAATATCTAGTATTTCTCTCTTCTTTCTCTTTTTTCATCATCAATTTCTTTTCCATTCTCTTCCCCAAATCCTTTTTCATGCTGTAAGAAGAGCATGTTTTATGTAAACCTTTGATTTAGTGTGTCTTTTTTATATCATGTTCTGAGATTTGAACTTACTCTTAAAAGAAATTTAGAAATTTAGCTAAATAAGAGACTATTCAATTAGGGAAAGAAGTTGCAACTTACAAATGAAGCTGGTTATGATTATAAGTAGATTTCTGTTTGTTTAGTTTTTCTATCTGCTGCTCAAGGAAGAGGAAGCTCATGTTTAAGAATTAATCTAATAAAGGGCAGGAGGAGAAGAGAAATGTTGGCATATTTTTTCCTCTTAGCCTGTTCAGATGCTGTGTGATCCTGGAAGTGGCTGCCTCCCCATATAATTATTGTTTTTCTAAGAAATTCCCTCTTCTAACTGTCAGCTGGGTTCTGGCAACAGCTTTCTCTTCCTTAGCCCCTTCAGACCCGGAGGGTGGGGGTTGATGCCTAGTTGTATCCTGAACTCCCCAACATCCTCTTTCAATGCCGTAGACTTACCTCTATACCTTTCTACACATCCTCTTTATTCAAGTGTTGTCATTTCTTTCTTTTAGTGACTCTGACTGAATCAATAGTATTTTTAAAGAACAGAAACAAAATTCTGTCCAACAATAATACTCAGTGTTCTTAATTTTTTCTAGAAAGTTTCATGATATTATTTAGCTTTACACTTTGCTATATTAAAAATTGCAGGTAAAATCCAAAGGGAATCCCTAGACAGATAGAAAGAGACAAATGCTTAGTTCTAAAAAAAATTGGATGGGAAAAATATGAAAAAAATGTGGAAGAAAAGAGGCATTGGAGGAAGAAAAAGGAAGCATAGAAATAGAAAGATAAATCAAAATTAAAAATGAAGTAATAGAAACAATTCAGAATATATTAGTAATTATGATACAAATAAATGGATATTTGACTTTAACTAGTTAAAAGACAGGACTTTTCATTTTAGATACATTTTTAAAATTCTGTTTTATCCTCTTTACAAAAGACAAAATTAAAGCAAAAACTTGGCAATATTAAAAGAATGGAAACAAATTTGCATGGTAAAAACTAACCAAAAGAAATCTTAGGGGACTATGTTAGTACTAATAGAATATAGACATAAAAAAAAAAGGTCACTACATAATGATGGAAGATTCAGTCAATTCACTGAGAAGATACAGGTCTATAATATCTTATCCGAAACCTTTGAAGCAAGACGTGTTTTGAAATTTAGACTAGTTCAGATTTGAAATGGTGATTTATGCATATATCACAAATTACACAACTGGGGAACTAATCCCTAATCAGTCATATGGTCTTAACACTCAGCAGGATAAATAATGACTATAAAAGAATTATAGTTTATGTATAATTTATTTCTATATTAATGGAGTGGTAAATGATACAAAGGCATAAAATCTTAAACCCTAAATAACCTAGTATTTATTATTTCCAAGGAAAACAGTGAAACTTCACATATGTACAGGTTCAGGCTATGATGTATGATTATGTAATGTAAGCACCAAATCTTCATCATGCGTTGCTGCTTGGAGGGTCTTGGAGAAGAGGCTTCAGAGATAAGTGGTGCCTCTGTTATCGTCGTCAGTTTAGGTTTGGACATCTTGTGACAGTATAGCACCAAGAATAACTAAGAAAGTTACTTTTTAAAACAAAACTCTTCCAATTTTATCTTCCTCGCGTAGCTTATGCCTAAGCACTGCCTCTGTATTGAAGAAATAGCCACAGATTCTCGCTCACTGATAGTCCTATTATTTGAGGCCCACAAATAACAATGATCACGCATTTTCATATTTGCTATGGGAGTTTTCCCACCTGGCTTTTCAATGTTCTCATAATTATCACTAAAGGTATCCTTTTGCTTATCCACATTTAACATCATTTACAAAATTCCTTCCTCTTTACTCAAGCAGTGCACACCACATGAATTACTGTCAATGTTCAAAAATTTTTTTGGTATCAGCCCTCTTTAACTTTATAGTTTTTAGCTGATACATTTTTGGCATAAATAATGATATTTGATATTATTTTAGTGACATGAAATTTTTCAGGGTCTTCATCAGAAGGTTTACAAACATCAATAACCTTACTGGGGGAGGGGAATAAATAAATAAAATAAATCTTAAAAAAAAATAACCTTACTTAGCATTAGTTATTGTTGGTTTGTCAATTTCATTCCAAGCTTGAGCAAAACTTAACTGGCATCTTAAAGACTGAATTATTTTAGGATGTCTTAGATTCCTAAGTCTCTTTACACTGCTGAAAGCATACAGTAGTGTTTTGTTTTTGAAAGAAGCATTTCTAATTGCTCTTCCTAGAATGTAAAATGTCTTGCTCATACAACTCTTCAATCTGCATCACACTGGGGGTCAAGTACATTCTGAATATATGACTTTACAAAGGAACTTCAGGAGGCATATGTGCAGAGATGTCCAGGAATAATAAAAATGTACAATATTCTTCCAATCCAGCTTACCTGCAATAATAAACTAAAGCTTAAGTGATTTTTTAAATAATCAGAAAATAGTTCTCTGGTTATCTATGCTTTCTTGCAAACTATCACACAATTAAATTGCATGCCTTTAAAATCTTGGCTTTCTCCAATAACTGCCAATTTCACTTTTAAAAAGTGTAGCACACCCAAAAATATTCAAATTTGGCTCAAGTTCATAAACTTTCGTTAGCCTTCCCACCCTTGTTTCTAGGTACCACAATAAATTGTAGTACAAATATAGAAATTTTCTCTAAGATTGTAGCACCAATATAAAGGTGTTTTATCAGTATTATAAATTTGTTCCTAAGATATTATATAAGTAAATTCATAAATGACATTTTTAGAAGTTTCATGATCAGCAGAAGATTTGCTGCTGAAGATTTTCAAACATTGTATCTATGATGCTTCCTAAATTTGAATACTTTAACTCTCCTTAAATAGTTAGTCTTCTGGTATATTCTAACTTGTTTCATTACTAACAAATGACCATGAGGTATATATTCACTATTTTTTTAAATTAAATCTATTTGTTTAACATATGGTAAGATTTTAATTTTTGGCCAGTGAAATATTTCCTTATTTTATGTTAGTTCTTGTTCATCACTGTCATTTTAAAACCTGTACAATATGAATATCTGTTTCTTTATGTCACAAATGGTGGGTGTAGTTTCCATACCATATTCTTTTATAAGATGCCTGCTTTAGTCAGCATTCTCTAGGTAAACAGAACCAACAGGAGATTTCTGTAAATATTATGAGATTTTTATTTAAAATGTCTCACAAGACTGTGGGGTTGCACTAGTCCAAATTCCATATTGAGCAGGCTGCAAGCTGTGAATTCCAATGAAGGTTTTCGATGAATTCCCCAGGAGAAGCTGGATGGCTGAAGTAGAGATGGAATTCTTTCCCTGAGTGCTGAAATCAATCTTTTAAGGCCTTCAACTGATCTGATGAGGCATCTGTCATTGCTGAAGGCAATCTGCTCAGTTGATTGCAGACATAATCAGCTATAGATGCAATTAACTTACTGGTGATTTAAGTCCATAAAATGTCCCCATGGCAACGATGAGGCCAGTGCTTGCCTGACCAAACATCTGGGCACATCACCTGGCCAAGCTGACGTGTGAGCCTGACAACCACAACGCCTCAAACACAGCACATGATTCTCTGGTAACTCTAATTTCTAAGCTATAAATAATGATAAATGTTTCCCTTTCTTTTACTCACACTTACCCATAAGGGTATCAATTTAAACTTACTTAAACTTTTTAACACAACTATACCCCAAATCACAAATCTTTAAAAATGCAGCCAAATATCCACAAAGAGCAGAGACATATGTGTTGATAGAGGTGATGAGACATACTCAGTGCCTCACATTCACTCAGACCAGGCCTTTTGTTCTTTTCAGAGCTTTTGTTATTTTGGAATGGCAGATAAGGATTGTGTACATGTATAGCAATTTAAGACATAAATATCCATAATAATAAAGTCTCAAAATATATAGAGCATAACTTGTTAGAAATATGGGGAGATTAATTACAATTTATAGTGGAAATTTTCAATATGTCTACCTAAATTATAAATTAGTCAAATAGAAAAAAAATTCAGTAAATATATAAAGTCTTTGAAGAATACAATTGAAATCTTGATCTACAGATGATATAGAACAATATAGAATATTGCATCTAACAAAAAGAGTATGTTTTTATCAAACACAAAATGATCTTGAAATAAGTTGTGGCAGTTTGATATTATTTATGAATTCCAAAAAAGATATAGATTATGTTTGTAAACTGGTCTGTTCCTTTGGGCGTGACAACCCTATGATTGTATTAGATTCAGCTGAGAAGTCTAATTAAATTATATTAAGATTAGGGCTTTGATTCAACCATTAGATTCAATCATTAGAGTGTGATTCAGCATTGAGTCCCAGCCCCTTTGGTGGGCTGATAAAACAGACTCTCACACAGAAGTAGACACTCAGGAGAAGAACACAGAGGAAGAGAGAGAGCTCATTAGACGTGGCAGAGACCCAGGGAAGAAATATGAGCCTGATAGTCTACCGCTGACCTTGCCAGCCTACAGCTGAGATGGGAAGAAGCTAGGACCATGGAGCCTTAAGAGGAAGGAGGAAGGCTGAACCCTTGCAGACATTGCCTACCATTTTGCTTCAACACGTGGCAAAATGACTTTGGGTAAGAAAGTAACGCTTATGGTACCTTGAGTTGGATGCTTTAGGGCCTTGTTACTGTAAGCTTCTACCGCAAATAAACACTCTTTATAAAAGTCAACCGAGTTCTCGTACTTTGCATCAGCACCCCTTTGGCTGACTAATACATAAGCCTTAAAGGAATTCTCAGAAATTTCAAAGAATAAGTATCATTCAAGCCATAATCTCTGAACATAATCAAATCAAGTTAGAAGTTAAAATCCAAAATATATATAGCATATTCCAATACATGTATAGCAGTAAAAAGGCTTGAGTGACTATTTAAAATTCAGATATAACAGACTTCAAGGAGGTAAGAGGGACCTTGTATAATTATAAAAGGGAAAATTCATCAGGAAGATGTAACGATTTCCGATGTATATGCATGTGATATTATATCCTGAAAAACATGAACACAAATGGGCAGAATTGAAGGGGAGAATAGGCAATTCTAAAACCATGGTAGGAGTTTAACACACATCTGTCAGCAATTGACAGAACAAGTAGACAAACAAAATACCCAGTACAGGCATAGACCTGTGCCTCATTAGTCACCTGAGTCTTTTTGACCCATAGAGCACACAACATCTAACTAGAGAATGCACAGTCCTTCCATGTGAATATGCTACATTCACCAAGACACAACATATGCTGGAACATAAAACAGATCTCAAAAAGTTAAAAGGATTGAAATCATCCAAAGGAGTATGTTCTCTTAACTATAAGATAATGAAATTAGAAATCAATAATAGTAAATATCTTTAAAAACAAACCAAATGTTGAGAAACTAAACACCCTAGAACCATTCCAAGCCTAGGTATTTATCCAAGACAAACAAAATGTATAATTGATATAGAGTTTCCACTTGGGGTGATGGAAAAGTTTTGGTAATGGATGGCAAAAATATTGTGAACATAATTAACAACACTGAACTGTATATCTAAAAGTGGTTAAAATGGAACAGCCTAGATTGTATATATTTTACCAGGATAAAAAACTCATAGAACTGTTCAGTACAAAGAGTGGACCCTAATATAAACTATAGAATTGAGCTAATAGTATAATTATAATTATATTGTTTCATCGATTGCAACAAAGTTACCGCACTAAAGCAAAATGTTAATTACAGGGAAAATGGAGAGGTATATAGGAACTTTGTACAAAAAATGTATATGTCCACAGAAAGACTTGTACATAAGTGTTTATAACAGCCTTATTTACAATAGCCAAAACCTGGAACAGAGCTTGCCCAAATAGCATCTCTCTGGAGTTCTAATACTCTCCCTATCTCTTTGCAGACACAGAGGAGGAGGCTGGATTGTACCGTTAGCAATTAGTTGAATTAGAATTAAGGCGAAAATTTGCCAGGGACTTTACCACCATCACTACCCATTTCCAGTTATCACCGATTTCCTAGATTTCCTACAGTATTCCTTACCTAGGGTTTAAGATCTATTCTTTTTAATGCCTGTTGGAATCACTTTTGTATTTGCAGTACCTGTTGAGCTTTATGCCCTGCGCATCCAAAAAAAAATGTACTTTTGGAGGTCAGTCTTAACAAATAGCCTAGTTTCCTTTCTGATTTGTTCCAGTATCATTACGACATCCGTCCTTGATGAGGCCACGTGAGTTATTACTCTTTTAAGAGTATTTCTAGGGAAGCGGCTGTGGCTCAATCAGTAGGGCTCCCGTTTACCATATGGGGGGCCCCGGGTTCGGTTCCCGGGGCCTCCTGGTGAAGGCAAGCCCGCCCGCACGGCGTGGTTAGCTGACCCAGTGAGCACAAGCAGCAAGGGGGGGATAAATGAATAAATAAATAAAAAATCTTTAAAAAAAAAAAAAAGAGTATTTCTACTGAGATTAGTCTTCCTTTTAACCCATGTCATGTTGCACTTTTAGGGGTGGTTCATATTCCAAACCTGGACATTAATTGAACCACTTGTAACCGATAGCAGGTTTTATGGAACTGATAAATGTAACAGAAAGAAAGGATGAAGTCAAGGAAATTAGCTAAGAATAACAGGAGTGAGTTAGAAAGCCTAGAAGAGATCTCTCCTTATGAGAAAGAAAAAGAGTAGGGATTACACATTACATAATTGCACTGTAAGGAACTTCAGTTAGACTCTATGAATGTTCTGGAAATGATTTAATTAAGTGTGTAAGTCATTCCTCCTCTTCTTTGGTTCTTCTGTTTTGTTTGGATATGTTCATGATCCTCCTCAGTTTATGGCACATATTTAACTATAGTTGGGGAAAGTCTACTCTCCTCTGATTGACTGTTTTTCTTTAGAACCTTTTAAGCTTTTGCTACAAAAATATTACAATATTTCTGTTAACTGTAGTCTATAAGTTACAATAGTTGTATTTTCCCATGTATCACCATATTCTTAATACTTTGTAATAAAGGAACTTTCTTGTATTTGTATTATTAACCACAATCCTCATCTATTACCAAAATTATTGTTACACAGTCCTTAGATTATCCTAGGGATATTTTTGGAAACATTTGACCTCTATTGATTTACTGTTTTCCTGAAACATTGTATCAGTTTATTCTCCTACATCTTTACCAGCATTAAATATTATCCTAAATACTCTTTGCTAATTTTTTTGACATATATTTTTAAAATATAATATCATATTTCATGTAGTCATTCTTTTTATTTTCTTTGGGTTCCATTATTTCAACTTCCTTAACATCAAAAATAAAAATCTGCAACTTGTAACTCTACAAAGATGATTCATGAGTTGAGCATGCTATAGATGGCAGATCTCTGCTCTATAAATGGTTAGAAATTAGCAATGGATGTGCAAATATTGAACCAACCAGTGTCACTGGGTGAAGAAATCTAGCAGGAATGGAAAATATTGCAGAAAACACAACATGTGTACAACCACTTACTAGTAAAACCTGGCTTCATTTTCTAGACTTAGAAAACTGTTTGGTTTATAAAAACACATTCTCTTGGTGAGAATGACATGAAAAGCTTGTTGAATAGAAATCAGTAAAAACAGGTGTATGAATAAAATAGTAATTAATTCATGCATTTTGTATTGAGACTTAAGTTAGTCTGTATTAAATTAGCTGAAGTATATATTAATGAAATCTATTTCTATATGTTCTTGATTATGGAAAAGAAATCTTTTTAGCATATTTGAAAAGCCAAATAGCTGGAGTCAAAAAACTATGAGAGTTTTAAAATTTTTCAGTGTATCGAGTCACTCATTTACAAATGGTGGCAGATAGAGTTAATATTTTCTTGCCAGAAATAAGGCCTCCGAGTGGATTCCAAAGGTCAAAGGGTAAAGGCCAAATCACTGAATTAAATTCTTTGGTCATAAAATGTGTTTTGTGTTCCCTTTACAACATATCAATCATTAAAACACTTCTGAACAAAAGAAGAGTTTTATAAGTGAAATTTGGTAAATAAGTTGAAAATATATATATCATATACAGCAAATCCCCAAATTATAACCTCAGCTTAATAACTTAAATTCTCATAATGAGACCTCCCTTCCCTGCCATTAGAGCCTGTTACATTAGAGTATACAGAAGGTGAAATATCTCTGTAAAAATTCCTTCTTAGAAATGGGTAGACACCTAGCCATTAGGGCATAATCTTTAAAAGGGATCAAGTAATATTATTATTCAATATTTATTGAGCGCCTGTAGTTGGAAAGATGTAAAAATAGATTTGGGGGAATAGATTTGGAAAGATACAGTCACTCAGATTTGAAAATATACATGTTAAGAGTATCTAATGGGGAACACAGAGAATAAAGACAAGTTAAGAAGTCAGTGCTACAACAGAATAGTGCCAAAGGAAGCTCAGTTCAGCCTGGGGTCAGAGTGGGCTCAGAAGTGGACACAGTGCTTGAGAAGTCTTGAGCCCCACAAAAGAAGTGAAAAGTAGGCCATGTTTGGAAAAAAAAGTCATCCAGGAGGGAGAAGGGAAGCTGATCCTTCTAGACCTAAGTAGTTAGATGTGCCCAAGTTCAGAGGTGTAATCATACATAGAGGCAGAATTCAAGAACTTCGGTGAAGGTTGAAATCCTATATGCATAATTCATATGAATAAAGCCTGTTTAGTGGGGATCTTCACAACTGTCTTTCAGCTAATAGATCGGAGCTTATCCTGGATAATGTATTTTTATTTTGCATGCTCTGTGGTACTGTGTTAAATTTGACTTTTTCCTTGTAATTAAGTGTTTTGTTATAGTCTTAATGCCTAAAATATACCAAATGGCTCAGGAGTAGTTCATAGAAACGACTATATAACAAAAACAGTAACGTAAATAGAGTGGTATACTAGTTAGGATATTGGCTTTGCTGCTTTAATTGGGATCAAACAACACTGACTTAAATACTATAAAAGGCTTTTTTTCTCTCTCCTGTAAAAATTAGCTAGTTGGTGGTCTAGGGAGCTATGAAACCTCTGCTCCATGTGGTTACTCAGGGGCCCCATTTCCTTCTCTCTTTGTGGCTCTA
>JAKSZT010035482.1:0-19207 GCA_026826555.1 Tolypeutes matacus | reverse complement strand
CCCCCCCTTGCTGCTTGTGCTCGCTGGGTCAGCTAACCACGCCGTGCGGGCCGGCTTGCCTTCACCAGGAGGCCCCGGGAACCGAACCCGGGGCCTCCCATATGGTAAACGGGAGCCCTACTGATTGAGCCACAGCCGCTTCCCTACAGGTATCTGATATTTGACAAGGCCATGAAGCCCACTCAATTGGGAGAGAATGGCCTCTTTAACAAGTGGTGCTTGGAGAACTAGATATCCATATCTAAAAGAATGAGAGAAGAATGCCATCTCACACCTTATACAAAAATCAACTCAAGATGGATCAAAGATCTAAATATAAGAGCCAAAACCATAAAAACCTTGGAAGATAATGTAGGGAAGCATCTACAGGACCTTGTAATAGGAAATGGTTTCATGAATTTCACACCCAAAGCACGAGCAGCAAGAGAAAAAATTGATAAATGGGATCTCCTCAAAATTAAAAACTTCTGCACCTCTAAGGATGTTATTAAGAAAATAAAAAGGCAACCTACCCAATGGGAAAAAATATTCGGCAACCATGTATCTGATAGGAGCCTAATATCCTGCATATATAAAGAAATCCTTCATCTCGAAAATAAAAGGACAAACAACCCATATAAAAAATGGGCAAGTGACCTGAAAAGACACTTCTCCAAGGAAGAAATACAAATGGCTAAAAAGCACATGAAAAAATGCTCAACATCACTTGCTATCAGGGAAATGCAAATCAAAACTACAATGAGATACCATCTTACACCCATCAGAATGGCAGCTATTAAAAAAACAGGAGACACTAAATGTTGGAGAGGATGTGGAGGAATAGGAACCCTCATCCACTGCTGGTGGGACTGTGGTATGGTCCAGCCACTGTGGAGGACAGTTTGGCGGTTCCTCAGAAAACTTGCAATAGATCTTCCGTATGATCCAGCAATTCCACTACTGGGTATATACCCAGAAGAACTGAAAACAAAAATACAAACAGATATATGCACACCAATGTTTATAGCGGCATTGTTCACCATTGCCAAAAGTTGGAATCAGCCCCGGTGCCCATCAACAGACGAATGGATAAGCAAAATGTGGCACATACATACAATGGAATATTACTCAGCGGTAAGAAGGAACAAAGTGCTAACACATGGAATAACGTGGATGAATCTTGAAGACCTTATGTTGAGTGAAGCAAGCCAGGCACTGAAGGATGAACAGTATATGACCTCACTGATCTGAACTGAGGAAAGTGAGCAGTGTCTCAGAACCATTGTCTGAAAAATAGGTTAACAAGGGAGAGTAAGAGAAGAGCAGGCTTTGAGCCATCACCCATATGGACATAATCTATGGTAAAGGGATAGAGTGTGGTTGCATGTTGGGGGATGGGTCAGATGGGAGGTGGTGTTCCTGGGTTTGGTGGTGCAGCACTGGTGGGTGGGTGGATTAGGAAGGGCAGGTTCAAATTCCCAGGGCATGTAACTGTGAATCTTGACATGCCATGGGTCGGGATAGGGTGGTATCATGGGCCCTGGGGCGCTGGGGGGAAGGGAACAGTCAAGATCTAATGGGTTGTTTGGTGGTCATGGGGAAGGTTTTTCATTACCTTACAGTAATGGACACAGGACATGGTAAACATCATCAAAATTATTAAACTATCATCATCTAAATTGTAAACTATACTGTAAATCATAGACAATGTTTAGTTGCTATATTTTGCTTTCTGTATAACAGTTATAACAATGCTAACATCCAAAAAAAGGGGGGGGGGTTAATATGGGGTAGGGAATGGGGGGTGGTTTGGTATCTGGGAGTCTCCGGTACTCCATGTGTGACTTTGCTGTGACCTAAAACTTCTTGGAAAATTAAATGAAAAATTGAGAGACAATGGGGATTGAGAGGGTGCAGATGTCAAGGCACACTGGAAATCCGATAACACAGTGATAAAAGGAAGGCAAAAAATGAAAAGAGAAAGGGGAAAAAAAAAAAAAAAGAATATATATATATATATTTTTTTTAAAGGTATTTCCTTTGCTTTTTTGCCCATTTTTTTGAATGTCCCTATCCGCTAATTATATTTTGTTTTGTTTTTTTTTGTTCGTTTGATTATTTTTGTTTTTTTTTCCCCTGAGTTTCCTTATGTTTGTCTCTTGCATGTAACCTTATCATAGTTGTTTCTTTTTCCTAGTAAATGTATTTGATTATTTTATGGACTACATGTTAATGGAGGATTTGGATCACAGAAGGGTTACAATGGGTACTGCAGGGGATTATTGGTGGGGGGTGTCTAGGAGGGGGGTTTCATGGGAATTAGTTCATCTGAATATACATGAAGATATACAAAATCGTTCTAAAGATCAAAAGATGGGGCATGGTCACGATGGGTGGGCAATCACACAATAAATTAGGGAATCTGAATTCCTAGCCTGGAGAGCTCTGCCACAGTCTCCAAGGGAGCAGCAATAGTCCTCTGAGCACAGGGACAGTGTCTGTCAAAAAAGGATGACCCACTGATGTGTTCTTTTTATTGATGACTACTCTTCTGAGTCTTTGCTCTTGTAACTGAGACTTAGCTTGCAGTTGTGGGGTGCCTAAGAGTTGCCACCTGAGAGCCTCCTTGCTGCTGAAATGTGGCTTCTCTCTAAGCCAAACTCAGCATATGATTGCACTACCTTCCCCCCAACGTGGGACATGACTCCCGGGGATGAGCCTCCCTGGCAACAAGGGATTAATACCAAGTGCCAACTGGCAACACAACTGGAAAAAGACCTTGAATTAAAGGGGGAAAAGGTAAAGACAAATTAGTTCAAGTGGCTAAGAGACTTCAAAGAGAGTCGGGAGGTCATCCCAGAGGTGACTCTTACGCACACCTCAGTAGGAGCTCATAGAACATCTAAGTGCCTATCACCCCACACAGAGGGGCTCCTGAAAGCTCTGGAGACACCCAGGTCCTATATAAGTGAGGATAGACCCAGAGACTGGTGCCTTATCAGTGGGCTCTACTTTGGAATCTGTGCTCCTGAGAGTGACAGAATTGGACTCAAATAAGTCCTCCCTGCACAGGGTTCATCAGTCCCTTCTTTCAAACCTATATGTGATAAGTTTTTAGGTATACTTCCAGAGACTGGAGCCTCTGGCCTACCTATGTGGCAGGTGTGCGTGGAATCTTGGTGGAGCTGCAACTCCTACCCTACAGCTCAATGGACTCATCCAAGTCACCTGGCAAGGAGTCAACGATGGGCAACGGCCATCCCAGGGAATGGAGAGGGCCTGCATCTGCAGGAAGGATCATCCCACCCACCATATCCATGGGATATAAGCCCTCTCTCACTTGGAGGTGGAGTGGACATCACCATCCCAGTCCCCTCAGGATTGGGGGGAGAACTATGGGCTAGAGTGGACTTGATGGTATTCTGTAGTACACATATGGTGATTCTAGCAATGGAAGAAATTATAACAATGAGGTGGAGCCAGTGGCCACTTGACACTTTTGGGGCAGGGAGGGGACGAGTAGTTGAAATACAGGGGCTTCTTTGGGATTTGGAGGTTATCCTGAGTACCGTTGTGGCAACAGATGTAGGCCATTTTAAATCAGCACATACCACTCAGAACTGTGTGGGAGAGAGTGTGGTCTATGATGTGAACTGTGGTCTAGGGTTGGTGGCAAGGCCCCAGGATGTGTAAGTCCATTGAGGGTGGTGGGCCACACTTGTGGGAGATGTTTGTGTGGGACGTGGCGGGAGGTGTGTGGGGTGGGCAACACGGGAATCCCAGGGGGTTCTGTGTAGTATTTTCTCTTAAAATATATTTATATATATATAAATTAAAAAAAAAAAGAAGTGGAAACAGAGAGATGGAGATGTGAGGAATTTTATTGTTTATTGTTTGTCATTTTTTGTTTACTATTATTGTTGAAAAAATGAAAATACTCTAATAATGACTGAAATGATGAATGCACAACTATGAGATTATACCAAATACTATTATTGTACACATTGAATGAATTGTATGCTTTGTTAATATGTACCAATAAAATAGATTTGTTTAAAAAAAAAAAAAAAAAGAACAAGGGGCCAAAAATAATGCCAAAGGTGGAAAGAATTGGCAAAAATTGTTAAGGAAGAAAAGATGGTTTTACACGGGGCTTGAAAATTTATTGAGGTAGAATTCACACACAAAAAAGTGTACAAATGTCCAGTTCAATGAATTTTTATGTATGTATATACCTGTGTATGCACCACCCAGATCAAGATATAAACATTTTCAACTCCAAAAGGCTCCCTTGAGGGCCTACCCAGTCGATATCTACAAGTACCTATCTAACACTATTCTCTCACAACCCTATATTAGTTCTGTCTGGTGTATGTACTCTTTTGTGTCTTATTTCTTTCACTAAACATTGTCTGAGAGATTCTTTCATAATTGCAGTGTGATTCAGTAGTTAGTTCTTTTTCACTGCTCTGTATTATCTCATTGTATGTCACAATTCACTTACCCATTTTACTGTTTGTGAACATTTGGGTTGTTTCCAGTTATCAGCTATTATGAATAAAGGTGCTAATCCTTACACATATCCTCTGGCATGTGCAAGTATCCATTTATGGAGGAATAAATTGCCAGATTATAGGATGGCTGGATAGGCATATATATTCAGCTTTAACAGAAATTGCCTAACACTTTCCCAAAGTTGCTGCAGCAATTACATGCCCACAAGCAAATAAGAGAGCTCTAGTTCCCACACAAACTGGTGCCAACACTTGGTATAGTCAGTTTTTATGTTTTTAGCAATGCTAGTGGGTTCTTCAAATGTTTTTGGCCTTTTTGATTTATCATCATTTGAAGTGTCTGTTCAAGTCTTTTGCTCATTTTTTATAATAGCCTTTTTTATTTTTAAAGGAAGTACCGGGGAATGGACCCAGGACCTCATACATGGGAAGCAAGTACTCAACCACTGAGCTACATCCGCTCCCCAATGAGAATTGGTTTTTTCATTTCTTTTTGTTTTGATTCTAGGCGGTACCAGGGATTGAACTCAGGACCTCGTACATGGGAAGCAGGTGTTCAACCACTTGAGCTACAACTGCTCCCCTTAATGAATAGTCTTTAAAAATTACTTTTAATTGCTAAGAAGAGATGTCTCATGAGTCTAGGTTAGAAATAAAAATTAGGGAGTTGGCTTGGGAGGAGGAGATAAAACATAAGAGTGAATGAGTTAATTCATATAGCATAAGAAGAGATGCTGATGGATAGAAATCTCAGCAAAGGAAATAAAAGGTCCTGGAAAGTAATGATCAAAGAGGTAAACAAAAATGAGAGTGGTGTTGTCACACACACAAAAGGAAAATTTCAAGAAAGAGAAAAGCAAGCCCTTGTTCAACAGAGAAGGGAGGCCACAGTTCACTGGTGACCTCCTACTGCTATCATTTCCTCCAAACTTCCACTCTACACTCTCTGGAACACTGGTTGAAGATGAACATCCCCCAACTCCATATCTTCGATATGGTCATTCTTTTTTTTTAAATTTAATTTTATTTATTTATTTCTCACACACACCCACACGTACGTTGTTTTGCCTTCGCTATCTGCTCTCCCTGTGTTCTGTGTCTGCCTGTCTTCTCTTTAGGCAGCATTGGAAACTGTTCCTGGGACCTTCCAGAGTAGGAGAGAGGTGCTCAATCTCTTGTGCCACCTCAGCTGCTGGTCTTCTGCGTCTCTTACTGTCTCTCCTATGTTTCTTTTTGTTACATCATCTTGCTGTGCCAGCCCTCTGCACGGGCCAGCACTCCACGGAGGCCAGTTCTCGGCACAGGCCAGCTTGCCTCGGGAATTGAACCCTGGATGTCCGATATGGTAGACAGGAGCCCAATCGCTTGAGCCACATCCGTTTCCCATATTCACTCATTACTGAGCTCTCCTGACCCATCTCCCTTCCTTAAGTGAAACCTGTCCCTTTACAATATTTCTTTTTCTATAACCTTCTCAAAGAGTTGCTGCTTCCTTATTCTCCCACACTTTGTCAATACTGTTTGCAATCAATTACCTCTCTATGCTCTTTTAAAAGCATTCCTCTCTCAAAGGCAAAACTAAAGAGACAGAAAACTGATCCATGGTTTGCCAGTAGCTGGGCATGAGGGGAAGGGTTGGGGGAATATGGAACTATCTTTCCCTGGTAGTGGTATTACATCACAATGTTCATCACAGAAATGCTCAACAAAAAGAGTAAATATTACTCTATGTAAATTTTAACTTCTAGCCCTCATTATGGTTGTCACTTAAGGACACTTAAGTCATTCCCCATCACTCAGATATGACTTCAGCTAAGTCTTCTCCACTCCAAGGTCTTTCTGAAACGGAATCCCATACTTTGGCCTTATTATCACTAGTCAATCAATAAACATATCTTATACTCCTGCCAGAGCTAGGTGATTCCTACATGGGTTATTCATCCAACAGAGTACTATACGAGTCCATTTATATAAAAATCTGTAACAGGCAAAACTGAAACTAAGCTAAAATAGTGGGTGTAGCTCAGTGGTTGAGTGCCTGCTTCTTATACATGATTTCCCGGGTTCAATCCCTGGGATCTCCTAAAAAGTAATAACAAATAATAAAATAAAACTAAGCTAACTAGGTTTTTTGTTTTGTTTTGTTTTTAAGATGCAGGGTTTTTTGTTGTTTTTCTTTTGAGACAGAGTCAGTGACTGGGAATAGACATGAGACGGACTTCTGGGGTGCTGGCAATGTTCCATCTCTCAACTAAATAGACACTCAGATGCATTCACTCTGTGAAAACTTATTGAGTTGTACACTTTTATACTTTTTAAAATCTAAGTTATAATTCAAATAAAAGTTTTAAAAACACACTTAGCCTTTGATCAAGTTATCCAACTTTTAGGAATTTCTCAAGAATAAAAGCTTTTATATATAAACATGTATATTTTCTACAGTGCTTTTGATGTTCACAAAACTGGGATCAACTCTCTATGTTCAATAATACAACAATGTTAATTAAATTACAGTATATTCATATTGTAAAATATTATGCAGCTATTAAAAGTGAGTTACACAGGGGTCGGATGTGGCTCAACTGGTTGGGCGTCCGTCTCCCATATGGAAGGACCTGGGTTCGATCCCCAGGACCTCCCGGTTTAAAAAAAAAAAAAAAAAAAAGTGAGTTACACAAAGCAGAGTACTAACCAATATATGATCACGGCTGTAGCAGTTTGGCAGTTTGATATAGTTATGAATTCCAAAAATAGATATTGGATTATGCTTGTAAACTGGTCTGTTAATCTGGGCATGATTAAGTTATGATTAGGGCATTGACTGAGCCACACCAGTAGAGTGTTCAGCCCCACCCCTTGGTGGGTACGGTCTGAAAGATAAAAAGACATGGCAAAGGACAGAGTTGGAATTTCTTTTTTTTTAAAGATTTTATTTATTTATTCATCCATCCCCCGCTTGCTGCCTGTGCTCGCCGGGTCAACCAACCACACCCCCACCGAACCCGGGGCCTCCCATATGGCAAACGGGAGCCCCACTGATTGAGCCACAGCCGCCTCCCAAGAGTTGGAATTTTTGATGTTGGAGTTCTGATGCTAAGATTTAATGCTGAAGCCCCGGGAAGCGAACACACAGAGGAGCTTGGTCTTGAGGAAGGAGAGAAGGATTAGAGACAAGTCATTCGCCTGATAGTCTACAGCTGACCTTGTGGAGAGAGGCAGCGCCTAGAGAGCCACATAGTCTACAGCTGACCTTGTGGAGGAAACAGAGGAGCTAAGCCCAGAGAGAAATGGAGCCCTGGGATGTGAGGAACCCAAGAAGCCTGAACCCTGGCAAATGTTGGCAGCTGTCTTCCTCTAACACGTGGCAAAAAACTTTGGTGAAGGAAGAAACTTATGCTTATGGCCTGGTAAATGTAAGCTTCTACCCTAAATAAATGCCCTTTATAAAGACCAACAGATTTCTGGTATTTTGCATCAGCACACCTTTGGCTGACTAATACAACGGCTAAGACCATACTTGGGGATGAGGGGAGAGGAAAGCTATCTCTATTAGATGTTGGTAAAGTTAAAGTTATATTAAGAAATGTAAAGGTAACCACCATAGGTTGTATAGGAGACTTTCTATAACCATAGAGGGGGATGGGGAAATCTGTCAATGTAACCATAGACAGGAAAAGGTTGATGGTAAAGAAATAGAAAAGCAAAGAGAAAAAGATAGCAACATAAGTCAAAAAGAAACAAAGGCAAAATCCTGAACTCTTATAAAGGGTTCATAAATTTTAAAATCATGATGTGAATCTTGGATCTTTGTTTTTTCTTTGAATATGCTTAATTTGCTTATTGTTTATAAAGTTTTCTATTTTAAAAAAGTAAGTTAGTCTGTAAACTCAAAGGAAGGTACATAATATAGTAAAAATAATATATAAACTACGATTTCATTTTTGTAAAGCAAAATTCCTAAAACTTTTTCTGAGAATTAGTCATAGAGGTAAACATTTACCTCCCATAGTTTGTACTGTTTAGCCAATGATATGAAGTATGTTTTACTTTTCCTTTCACAACAAAATCTGTAAGTTTAAAAAAAAAACAAAATCTCACCCTCTGTAACTCAGTTACTCCTATGTATGACCTATTATTTTACCATATTGAAACAGTCTATTCTCTCCTCTAATTTTTGCCTATTTAATCAAGCTCTTCCTACCTTCACTATCTTCTACCCCTCATCCAGCCTGAAATCACTTGAACCTAATTCATAGTCAAAAACTCTGGTTACCAGGGGCCGAGGATGGGATAGGGAATAGGGAGTTAATTCCTAATTGGTACAGAATTTCTGCTTGGGGTAATGGAAAAGTTTTGATAATCCAGTTGTAACGGAAACACAAAACCGAATTACATATCTGAATATGATTAAAGTAGGAAATTTTAGGTAGGATATATTTTGCTAGAACAAAAATTTTAAAATTCAACTGTAAGATTGTACAATGCAAAGTGACTACTAATGTTAACTATAGTCTATGGGTAATAGTTCAGTTATTATTATTAATAATATTCTCTCATGAACTGTAACAAAAGTACCACACTAATGTAAAATATTAAAAGTGGGGGTAGGTATATGGAAACTCTGTATTTTGTGCATTATCTTTCTGTAACCCTACAATTTCTCTAATAAAAATAAATTTTAGACCTTGGGCAGAGGATTGTGGGAGATGGTGACAGACTAACAGGCAGAGCTGAATGCTCTCACAAGAACAATGCAGCAAGAGCCAAAAGCTGTCCAAGGGACCTGCTATGAGGGTCAATAGACCAGTACAGTGCTAACAACTCCCAGGAGGATTAGCGACACAGACATGAAGAAGCCAAAATGACAAATGTGAGTTACCAAGCCTCAGTGGCACCAGGAAGGGCTCCCCTCCCACAGACATCTTCCTCCCTGTCAACTGTTTAAAGGAAAAGGTCAGGGTGCTTTTCTTCAGTGAATTCAGCCAGCAGAGCCCACTTTTGAATCCCCAATCTGTAGATTCCACACAGAAACACAGTAAAGCTGAGATTGAAACACCTCCATGGACAGGTGTGCTAATGAGTGCCATCTCCTGGCCAGTCTGGAAATTGCATGGACAAAAACTGTTGTCCAGGCTTTTTATATCCAACCCTGGAAGAAAATCTGCACCCCACAAATGAGTCCCTGGTGCGATTTTGAAATTTAAGCTGGACAATTTTAAAGACTCAGAATAAGTTGATCCAAATATCAAAGAAGAACTGAGGGGGGGGGACCAGTAGGCAAGAGAGAGATATTAGCCCTCAGAGTAAATTCACCAACATATTCAGATGCCTAGACAGCAACAAAAAATTACAAGCTATACTAGGAAACAGGAAGAATCGGCCCAGCCAAAAGAACAAACCAAATATCCTGAAGAGTTACAGGATTTAAGACAATTGATCAGTGATAATCACATAACTCTCCTAAATCACTTTAAAGAATTTAAAGAAAATATGACTAAAGAAATAAAGGATATTAAGAAGACACTGGGAACTTCCGGGAAGATGGCGGACTAGTAAGACACGGGAATCTCTTCTCCAGAAAAATAGCTAGAGGACAAGCTGAAACAGCCCTAAAAAAGATCTTCCAGGGTTTAGGACAGCAGGTGAAGGCTGCATACCACCCAGAGGAGAGAGGGACAGAAGAGGAAAATCGTGACTACAGAACTGTGAGTTGCAAGGACCAGCTTCTACTGCTGCCGGCACCCTCCCCCACACTCTTCAGAACTCTCGGGCCTCTGGGCCTGCGACCACAGACAAAGGGGGCTTCAGGGATCTGCCACTCCCGGAAAGGGGAGAGAGAGGGACACAGCCTTAGGCTGACTCAGGTTCGGACCTGAAATTTGGTGCAGAGCCCCACAGACCCTTCCACACTCCACACGGCTGTTTGCCCTGGGAGCCTAAAAAGAACTGGAGAAATCCGACCCTCCCAACCTCCCTCTCTTCTAGCCTGGACTAATTGTTGAGGACTCCATGGGAGAGGGGAGTGAGAGCCTGGGGCCGACTCTGCTTTGGACTCCCAGGTTCAGTCTGCCCTGTCCTGAGAGCCCCTCCAGGCTGGGTGGGGCTGCGCCATTGTTTGCCTTGGAGCCTGCAAGGGACTAAAGATATACAAACCTCCCAATCTCCTCCTCTACTAATAGGGAATGATTGTTGAGGATTCAGAAGGGAGTGGAAATATTTCCTAGCTGGGAAAAGGGGGGCGTTACGAGAGAAGTCTGGAGAACTGTCTCACAAAGTTTGAATCACAGGGCTCTTAGTCCCAAGACAGGAAGCTCTATTACATTGATCTGGTCTGTGTCACAACAAATACTCTCGTACCAGACATTGAATTGAGAGCTGCCAACAAACGCCATCTCCTGGCAGACCAAGGAAGTGCACATAAGAAAATTAATAACTAAGAGAGGCTTCTCCTGCCGACTATAGCGTCCCTGCCCAAGGCCCTAGGAAACGACTCTACAACCAATTACTGGGTCCAGTGCCCAGTTTTGAGCAACCAGCAGAACAATCCTAACAATCAAGGCTGAGCCAAAAATCAGAGAGCGGTGGTAACTCACAGCCTCCTGCCACTAAAACCCCATAAAAGAGAAAGAGATAGAGCATCTAAGTAAAATACAAACTAACCAGATGCCTAAGCACCAGCAAAAAATTACAGGCCATACTAAGAAAATAGAAGACATGGCCTAAGAAAAGGAATACAGCAAAGTCCCAGAAGAGATGCAGAATTTCAGAGAATTAATCAGTGAGATGAGCACACATTTCCAAAATCAAAGAGATGAAAGAGAATATAGTTAAAGAGATCAATGACATCAAGAAGTCATTGCGCGAACGTAAAGAAGAATTTGAATTCATGAGCAGAAAAGTATCGGAGTTCATGGGAATGAAAGACACAATAGGGGAAGTAAAAAATACATTTGAAGCATACAACAGCAGACTCGAAATGATAGAAGAAAGAATAAGTGATACTGAAGACAGAGCAGCTAAAATTGAAGAGAGAAAAGAACAGAGAGAGAAAAGAATGGAAAAAATTGAGCAGGGGCTCAGAGAGTTGAATGACAACACTAAACAAAAGAACATACGTGTCATGGGAGTTCCAGAAGGAGAAGAGAAAGGAAAAGGGGCAGAAAGAGTATTTGAGGAAATAATAGCTGAGAATTTCCCAACTCTTACGAAAGAAATGAACTTACATGTCCAAGAAGCACACCGTACCCCAATAAGAATAAATCCAAATAGACCTACGCCAAGACACATATTATTCAGAATGTTAAATGTAAAAGATAAAGAGAAAATTCTCAGAGCAGCAAGAGAGAAGCAAACGATCACATACAAAGGACGTCCAGTAAGACTTTGTGCAGATTTCTCTTCAGAAACCATGGAGGCGAGAAGACAGGTGGTATGATACAATTAGGAAACTGAAAGAGAAAAACTGCCAGCCGAGAATTCTTTATCCAGCAAAACTGTCCTTCAAATATGAAGGTGAATATAAAGTATTCACAAACAAACAGAAACTAAGAGAGTTTGCAAAAAAGAATCCACCTTTGCAGGAAATATTAAAGGAAGCCTTAGAACCTGAAAGAAAAAGGAGAGAGAGGCTTGGAGGAGAGTATAGAAGAAAGAAAAGCAGAAAGGATAACCAAAAGAGTAAAAAGAGAGACAAAAATAAGATGACATATGAAAACCAAAGAATAAAATGGAGGAAATAAATAGTGCATTTTCAGTAATATCATTGAATGTGAATGGATTAAATTCCCCAATCAAAAGATACAGGCTGACAGAATGGATAAAAAAACATGCGCCATCCATATGCTGCTTACAAGAAACTCATCTCAGACACAAGGATACAAGCCGGCTGAAAGTAAAAGGTTGGAAAAAGATACTCCATGCGAATAGTAAACAGAAAAAACACGGGTAGCTATACTAATATCAGACAAAACAGACTTCAAATGCAAAAAAGTGATGAGATGCGGAAGGCCATTATATATTAATAAAAGGGACGATCCTCCAGGAAGATATAACAGTCATAAATATCTAAGCACCTTACCAGGGTGCCCCCCAAAAATGAGACAAACTCTGGCAAAACTGAAGGGAGAAATAGACATTTCTACAATAATCGTCGGAGACTTCAACACCCCTCTCACATCATTAGATAGAACAACTAGACAGAAGATCAGCAAGGAAACAGAGAACTTGAACAATATGATAAACAAGTTAAACCTAACAGACATATACAGAACACTGCATCCCAACTCAGCGGGTTACACATTCTTCTCAAGTGCCCATGGATCTTTCTCCAGGATAGACCACATGTTAGGTCACAATACAGCTCTCATTAAATATAAAAAGATTGAAATTATACAAAGCACCTTCTCACATCATAATGGAATGAAACTAGAAATCAATAACAGACAGGAAAAAAGTAAATTTGCAAATGTGTGGAGACTGAACAACACACTCCTAAATATTCCGTTGGTCAAAGAAGAAATTGCAGGTGAAATCAGTAAATATATTGAGACAAATGAAAATGAGAACACAATGTATCAAAACTTATGGGATACAGCAAAGGCAGTCTTGAGAGGGAAATTTATAGCCCTAAATGCCTATATTATGAAATAAGAAAGAGCTAAACTCAAAGATTTAACTGAAGAACTTGAAAAACTAGAAAAAGAACAGCAATCCAATCCCAAAGCAAAAAGAAGGAAAGAAATTATAAAGATTAGAGCAGAAATAAATGAAAATGAGAACAGAAAAACAATAGAGAAAATCAACAAAACCGAAAGCTGGTTCTTTGAGAAGATCAATAAAATTGAAAAACCCCTCACTAGACTAACAAAAAAAAAAAGAGAAGATGCAAATAAATAGAATCAGAAATGAAAGTGGGGAAATTACAAATGACCGCACAGAAATAAAAAGAATCATAAGAGGATATTATGAGAAAATATATGCCAAAAAACTAGATAACCTGGATGAAATGGACAAATTTCTAGAAACTCGTAACCAACCTACACTGACACAACAAGAAATACAAGAACCTAACAAACCAGTCACAATTAAGGAGATTGAATCCGTCATCAAAAATCTCCCAGCAAAGAAAAGTCCAGGAACAGATGGCTTCACAGGTGAGTTCTACCAAGTATTTTTAAAAGAATTAACACCAATCCTGTTTAAAATCTTCCAAAAACTTGAAGAGGAGGGAAAATTACCCAACACATTTTATGAAGCCAACATCACCCTAATACCAAAGCCAGGTAAAGATTCCACAAGAAAAGAAAATTACAGACCAATTTCTCTCATGAACATAGATGCAAAAATTCTCAACAAAATACTTGCAAATCGAATCCAACAGCATATCAAAAGACTTACACATCACAACCAAGTGGGATTATTCCTGGTATGCAAGGCTGGTTCAACATAAGAAAATCAATCAATATAATACACCACATTAACAAATTGAAGGGAAAAAACCACATGATCATCTCAATAGATGCAGAAAAGGCATTTGACAAAATCCAACATCCTTTTTTGTTAAAAATACTTCAAAGGATAGGAATAAAAGGAAAATTCCTCAATATGATAAAAGGCATATATGAAAAACCCACAGCCAACATCATACTCAATGGGGAAAGGTTGAAAGATCAGGAACAAGACAAGGATGCCCGCTGTCACCATTGTTATTCAACATTGTACTAGAAGTTCTAGCAAGGGCAATTAGGCAAGACAAAAAAATTAAAGGCGTCGAAATAGGCGTCACTGTTTGCGGATGACATGATCCTGTATTTAGAAAATCCTGAGGTATCCACAACAAAGCTACTTAAACTAATAAATGAGTTCAGCAAAGTGGCAGGATATAAGATCAACACGGAAAAATCAGTAATGTTTCTGTACACTAGTACTGAACAATTTGAGGAGCAAATCAGGAGGAAAATTCCATTTTCAATAGCAACAAAATGACTCAAATACTTAGGAGTTAATTTAACCAAAGAAGTACAGGACCTATATGCAGAAAACACACAAAACAATGCTAAAGGAAATTTTAAAAGACCTAAACAAATGGAAAGACATTCCATGTTCATGAATTGAAAGAATAAATATTGTGAAGATGTCAATCTTGCCCAAACTGATTTATAGATTCAATGCAATACCAATCAAAATCCCAACAGCTTACTTTACAGAATTAAAGAAGGCAATTACCAAATTCATCTGGAAGGGTAAGTGCACCCAAATCGCCAAAAGTATTCTAAAAATGAAGAGCAATGTGGGAGGAATTTCACTGCCTGACCTTGAAACATATTACAAAGCTACAGTGGTCAAAACAGCATGGTACTTGCATAAAGATAGACATTTCGATCAGTGGAATAGAATTGAGAATCCAGAAATAAACCCTCACCTATACAGTCAACTGGTTTTTGACAAACCTACCAAGCCCAAGCTGATGGGAAAAAACAGTCTCTTCAACAAATGTTGTTGGGAGAACTGGATATCTATAACCAAAAAATGAAAGAGGACCCATATCTCACCCCCTATACAAGAATCAAGTCAAAATGGATCAAAGATCTAAATATAAAAGCCAGGACCATGAAGCTACTGGAAGAAAATGTTGGGAAACGTCTTCAAGACCTTGTAGTAGGTGGTGGTTTCTTGGATCTCACACCCAAAGCACATGAAACAAAAGAAAAAGTAGATAAATGGGACCTCCTCAAAATTAAACACTTTTGCACCTCACAGGATTTTGTCAGAAGGGTTAAAAGGCAGCCAACTCAATGGGAAAAAATATTTGGAAATCACATATCTGATAAGGGTTTAATATCCAGGATGTATAAAGAGATGTTACAACTCAACAATAAAAAGACAAATGACCCAATTAAAAAATGGGCCAAAGGCTTGAATAGACATTTCTCCAAAGAAGAAATAAAATGGCAAAAAAAACCACATGAAAAAATGCTCACCATCACTCATGATTAGGGAAATGCAAATCAAAACTACAATAAGATATCATTTCACACCTATCAGAATGGCCACTATTAAAAAGACAGAGAACTACAAGTGTTGGAGAGGATGTGGAGAGATAGGAACACTTCTTCACTGTTGGTGGGAATGCAGGATGGTCCAACCACTATGGAGGACTGTTTGGCAGTTCCTAAAGAAGTTGAATATAGACTTGCCACGTGACCCGGCAATAGCACTACTGGGTATAT
Source organism: Tolypeutes matacus (assembly GCA_026826555.1). Classification (NCBI taxonomy): domain Eukaryota; kingdom Metazoa; phylum Chordata; class Mammalia; order Cingulata; family Chlamyphoridae; genus Tolypeutes; species Tolypeutes matacus. The sequence continues at coordinate 3,486 of JAKSZT010035482.1, read as the reverse complement.
ACCCAGAAGAACTTAGAGCAGTGACACAGACAGACATCTGCACACTGATGTTCATCGCCACATCATTCACCATTGCCAAAAGTTGGAAACAACCCAGGTGTCCATCAACAGATGAATGAATAAACTAACTGTGGTCTATTCACACGATGGAATATTATGCAGGTGTAAGAAATGAAGTCATAAAGCATATGGCAACATGGATGTACCTGGAGGACATTATGTTGAGTGAAGCAAGCCAGACACAAAAGGACAAATAGTGTATGAATGCATTACTATGAACCAAATATATTGTGTAATATATTGTTTGATTAAAAAAAAAAAAATTACATCGATCCATTTCATGTAATTGAGAAATGTATATATTTATTCATCCGTGTTTACTTTTTAGTTTTTAATTGTTTATGTTTTCAATTATTAAATGTACAAAATAAAGTTAAAAAAAAAAAAAAAAAGGCAAAACAAAAAACAAACGTATGGGATGCAGCAAAAGCAGTCCTGAGAGGGAAGTTTATATCCATAAATACATATATTGAAAAAGAAGAAAGACCTAAAATTGAAGACGTAACAGCACACTTGGAGGAATTGGAAAAACAACAACAAACTAAACCTCAAGGAAGTACAAAGAAGAAAATAACAAAATTAGAGCAGAACTTAGTGAAATAGGGAATAAGAAAGCACTGGAAACAAGAAACAAAACCAAAAGCTGGTTCTTCGAGAATATCAATAAAATTGACAAACCCTTAGCCAGACTACAATGAAAAAGAGAGAACAGATGCAAATACATCAAATAAGGAATGAGCATGGGGATATCACTACTGACCCCACAGAAATAAAGAGTATCATAAGAGGATACTTTGAAAAATTATATGCCAACAAGAATGACAATTTAGAGGAAATGGACAAGTTTCTAGAAACCCACAAACAGCTGACATGTATGAAAGAAGAAATAGATGAACTCAACAGTCCAATTACAAGTAAAGAGATAGAGTCAGTCATTAAAAACCTCCCAACTAAGAAGAGTCCAGGACCAGATGGCTTCACAGCTGAATTCTACCAAACATTCCTGAAAGAGCTAACACCAATTCTGATTAAGCTCTTCCAAAAAATAGAAGTAGAAGGAATATTGCCTTACTCATTCTATGATGCCAACATTACCCTAATACCAAAACCAAATAAAGATACCACAAGAAAGGAAAATTATAGACCAATTTCTCTAATGAACGTAGATGCTAAAATCCTCGACAAAATACTTGCTATTCGCATTCAACAACAAATCAAAGGGATTATACACCATGACCAAGTGGGTTTCATCCCGGGTATGCAAGGATGGTTCAATATAAGAAAATCAATCAATGTAATACACCACATAAAGTGTTTGAAAGAAAAAAATCATATGATCATTTCTATAGATGCAGAAAAAGCATTGGACAAAACACAGCACTCTTTCCTCATAAAAATACTACAAAAGATAGGAAGAGACGGATCCTTTCTGAATATGGTAAAGGGTATATATGAAAAACCCAAAGCTAACATCATTTTCAATGGGGAAATCCTAAAAGCTTTCCCTCTGAGATCGGGAAGTGTACAAGGATGCCCACTATCACCACTCCTATTTAACATTGTCTTAGAAGTACTTGCGCGAGCACTGAGACAAGAAAAGGACATAAAAGGCATCCAGATTGGAAAAGAAGAAGTAAAAGTTTCATTATTTGCAGATGACATGATCCTATACATAGAAAGCTCTGAGAAATCTACAGCAAGGGTTCTATAACTTATAATGGAGTTCAGTAATGTTGCAGGCTATAAGATCATTGTTCAAAAATCAGTAGCATTTCTGTACACCAATAACGAGCAAACTGAGGAGGAAATCAGGAAAAAAATACCATTTACAATTGTAACTAAAAGAATCAAATACCTAGGAATAAATTTATCTATAGATGTAAAGGACTTATATACAGAAAACTACACAACACTGTTAAAGGAAATCAAAGAAGACTTAAATAAATGGAAAAATATTCCCTGTTCATGGATAGGAAGAATAAACATCATTAAGATGTCTATCCTCCCCAAACTAATCTACAGATTTAATGCAATCCCAATAAAAGTCAACACTGTATTTTTTAAGGAACTGGAAAAACTAACCACAAAATATATTTGAAGAGGCAAGAGGCCCCGAACAGCCAAAAACATATTGAAAAAGAAAAATGAAGTTGGAGGTATCACACTACCTGACTTCAAAACATACTACAAAGCTACAGTGATCAAAACTGCGTGGTATTGGCACAAGGATAGACCTACTGACCAATGGAACCGAATTGAGAGTTCTGATATAGATCCTCGCATATACAGGTATCTGATTTTTTTTTTTTTTTTTTTAAGATTTTATTTATTTATTCATTTATCCCCCCCCTTGCTGCTTGTGCTCGCTGGGTCAGCTAACCACGCCGTGCGGGCCGGCTTGCCTTCACCAGGAGGCCCCGGGAACCGAACCCGGGGCCTCCCATATGGTAAACGGGAGCCCTACTGATTGAGCCACAGCCGCTTCCCTACAGGTATCTGATATTTGACAAGGCCATGAAGCCCACTCAATTGGGAGAGAATGGCCTCTTTAACAAGTGGTGCTTGGAGAACTAGATATCCATATCTAAAAGAATGAGAGAAGAATGCCATCTCACACCTTATACAAAAATCAACTCAAGATGGATCAAAGATCTAAATATAAGAGCCAAAACCATAAAAACCTTGGAAGATAATGTAGGGAAGCATCTACAGGACCTTGTAATAGGAAATGGTTTCATGAATTTCACACCCAAAGCACGAGCAGCAAGAGAAAAAATTGATAAATGGGATCTCCTCAAAATTAAAAACTTCTGCACCTCTAAGGATGTTATTAAGAAAATAAAAAGGCAACCTACCCAATGGGAAAAAATATTCGGCAACCATGTATCTGATAGGAGCCTAATATCCTGCATATATAAAGAAATCCTTCATCTCGAAAATAAAAGGACAAACAACCCATATAAAAAATGGGCAAGTGACCTGAAAAGACACTTCTCCAAGGAAGAAATACAAATGGCTAAAAAGCACATGAAAAAATGCTCAACATCACTTGCTATCAGGGAAATGCAAATCAAAACTACAATGAGATACCATCTTACACCCATCAGAATGGCAGCTATTAAAAAAACAGGAGACACTAAATGTTGGAGAGGATGTGGAGGAATAGGAACCCTCATCCACTGCTGGTGGGACTGTGGTATGGTCCAGCCACTGTGGAGGACAGTTTGGCGGTTCCTCAGAAAACTTGCAATAGATCTTCCGTATGATCCAGCAATTCCACTACTGGGTATATACCCAGAAGAACTGAAAACAAAAATACAAACAGATATATGCACACCAATGTTTATAGCGGCATTGTTCACCATTGCCAAAAGTTGGAATCAGCCCCGGTGCCCATCAACAGACGAATGGATAAGCAAAATGTGG
>JAKSZT010035468.1:0-15473 GCA_026826555.1 Tolypeutes matacus | reverse complement strand
TGACACAAATTCTCCACTCTGCAATCAAGAGGAACTGGTATTTTATTTATTTATTTTTGTAATTCACCTATTTATCCACATGCTAAATTTTTTGGTGAAATTGTATTCATTTTCCTGAAAGTATAAAAGAAGAGGAACTTTCTCTAATTTCCTAAGATTCCTTTCCCCAGTAGCATGCTCAAGCCTAAGTCCCGGAATTCCATTTCTTAACACCCAAAAGGAAAGAACAGACCTGAGAAACTTACTAAATGTGCTCTGGGGAAGGAAAAAAGGTTTTTAAAAAAAAAATTTTTTTTTTTAATAAATGGGAGTGTAAGACTGGAACCTTTTTTTTTTTTTCCTGAAATTTACCTCTTTCTTGACTCTTTGGCAAAATTTTATCTTATCTTTCAAGCTCTGTTAATTAAATATATTTTACACTTAGGAAATACCTGAAGCTGAATAAACCATTTCAGGTGACAAATGGGGGTGGGGGCACTGAGCTGGAGCTGGGACCTGTGGACTCCTGTGCACCTGGGTCATCTCACTGCCTGGAATGGTGCCCCACCTGCTCACAGAACTGCTCCCTGGCCCCCCTCCCACCCTACACTGATGGCCCGTGCCCTGGGTCTGAAGTGCATTTGCTTTGCAGGATGTTACACCACTCACTGGGTTGCTGTTTTGTTTTGTTTTTTCCCCCTCGTTATTTCTGTTAGTTCTTCTCCCTTCACTAATCTGTGGGAACCCAGAAAGCAGGAATCATTTGTCTTTTCCTCTCAATGGAGGTCAGAGGAGAGAACAATCAATGTGTCCCCAAGAAATTAAAAAGGGGTTTGGAGAAAAGAAAATTTCCAGAGTGCCTTCAACAAGAATTTAGCTTTGTAGATATAGTGTATAGCCAGAAATTCCAGGAGCTCTGATAAGGAGATAACACAGGGATTGGTATTCACTAGACTCTCCAAGAAAGGCATCCTGGGTCAAGCCCGGGCAGTTCTGGGACCGGGACCAGTTAATGGTAGGAGGGTGGGCGGGCAGAAAGGACAGATCTATCAGTAACGGTCCCAAAAAAGGGGGTGTCCATTCATTCTCTGCTTTCCTCTTATGTAAAGTAGTCACAAACGAAAGTGGATCTTTTAAAAAGGGCCGTCTGTGGGAAAACGATAATTAAAATACTGCAGCTGTTTGAAATGGAGCCTGAAGGAGAGGGATAAAGAAGTGAACAGGTAGGGGGAAGTTAGCTTTCAGGAATGCGGGGAGGGATCTGGGATTCTAGGGATTTCACCCTGGGAAGAGCTAACAAGGAAAGACCTAGGGCGACAAGGTCGTGGGTTTCGCCTACAGGTGGAAGTCGCAGGGGAAACCGGATCCCCCTGGGGAGAAGGGGGTGCTGGGGACCCCTCCAACCACCATATGGGCTCACTCCTTGAGGGATCCTTGGGGGGGGGGGGGGTGTCCTGAGAGCACCTCTCCACTCCGCGAACCCCACGGACCGAGTGGGGACCCTCCCCTGAGGACCCCCCCCTCCCAATGCTCACCCCGGAATCCTCTGAGGCGGGGGTCGCAGAGCTGTCCAGGGAGGGCGCTGCGCGCAGGGACGGGACAGGACACCCGGGCTCCCGGCTGCCCGCCCGGCCCCACCCTGCGGGCCAAGGGGGCTGGAGGCCGAGCTGCCCCCGAGGCCGACGCGGGCCCCGAGACCCCGGCCTGGAGCGCTGAGGGGACCCGGGGTCCCGCGCACCCGGTCGCTTCCGGCCGGTTCCGACCCGCACCCACCTCCCCCCGCAGCCTCGGGACCCCCGGCCCCGCGCACTCACCATTTCCGCCTCCCGAGGCCCCCGCCAGTACAGGGGACCGAGGGACCGGGACGACCCTCGGGGAAGGAGAGACCCGTTTGCGCCCGGGCGGCGAGGAGCAGCCACGTCCACGCAGCGGTCCGCGGAGCCTCTGATTGGACAGTCCCTCAGGCCCCGCCTAGGCTCCCCTGATTGGACAGTGCTCGTAGTCCCCGCCCCCCAGAGCCTGAGTGACAGGAGGGCGAGAGGACTCGTCGTGCAAGGGAATCCCGCCCCTTCCCGGAGCCCGACTCTCTTAGCTGGACACATGCGCCCTCCCGGGGACGTTTGCATTTCAGCAGAATTTACCCTTCGCCTCTCTGAGCGAACACAGGCGTCTTCTCTCAATCTACTCCTACATTCAACCGGGAAAACTGAAATCTTACGCAAAGAAGGGAATAAAATTATTAAATGCATGAAAAAACTGGAGTTAGATGGCAGCAATGTCCCATAAAGGAAACAAAAAGGAGAGAAAGCAAACATCTGAACCAGCTCAGAGAAGCAGCCTGCTTCCTCCAGTTCACAAGAAAATCCTCATTCAGAGGGTTAGACACAGTTCCCAGCTTGAAGAGGGCCAGATCCCTCAGTCCCTGGGGATGCGGCAGGCAAACCTGAGGGATTTGTCTGAGAGCTCAGCATGCCCTCCTCTCCCTTCCTCACAGTGTGGAAACTCCCCCTCCCTCAGGGTCTTCATTTTAACCAGCCAGGAAACTCTCACCTGGAATGAGTTTAGGTTCTGACCTAAGAAAATTCTCAAACTCATAAACCCTTTCTCCATGAGACAGCCCAAAGGAGACCTTCACAGACTGTCTCAATATGCAGAAATGGCATCGACTCCACCAACTCTGCAAGCCAAAACCCAAACCCTGTCCAAATAAGGGCCCCCAGGCAACCACAAAAACAACCTCAGAAACCACCAGACCCCCACCAACCGCATCTGCCTGTGGTCTTTTGCTTTCTATTAGGCTGTGCCTTCTCTCAGTGCTCACAGCTCCATCAGGGGGTGTTCTGAGCGGCTGGAGGCCACCTCCTGGGCACGGCAGGCTTCCTGGGAAGAATCAATGGGACTTCAGTTACCTTGTTCTGCAGGCTCAAGATTAGCTCCCTACTCCAGGAAGGAAGGGAAAATGAATAGGAGAAAGCTCTTCCTTACAGTAGAATGCAAAATATTAAATGGAAAGTTTGAGGGGGTTTAAAAAAAAAAAAAATCACTTAATATAATCATACTGTTAATGCATTCTAGCAAGAATCACCAATGGATGTTAAAAGCAAGTCTGATGAGGCACAGGATATATACATAGCCCCAAAGAAGAAAATCAGGCTTACAGCCAAGGAAATGAAAATGAAACAAAATAAATGACACAAAAATGTCAGAAAGAATAGAAGTAATAAAATAAAGGAAAAGTAAGTAAAATATGAATATTATCACAGTCCTTGAAGAAAGAGAAAAAAACAAAACAATGGAACGGAGCTAAGGTGATGCATGAAAAAATACCAGAAATGGACAAGGACCCCAATCTACACATATTGAAAAGGATACCGGGTACCTGGGAATGATCCATTCCAACACGTATCCAGGAAAAATCATTAGATTTCAAAGAGAAGATAAAATCTTCAAGGCAAGACCCCCAGGCAGAAAATAGTCAGCTAACAAAAGCAAAAGAATTAGGCTTTTCAAAACCAACATACAAAACACCAATGGATGGGAAGCGGCTGTGGCTCAATCAGTAGGGCTCCCGTTTACCATATGGGAGGCCCCGGGTTCGGTTCCCGGGGCCTCCTGGTGAAGGCAAGCCCGCCCGCACGGTGTGGTTGGCTGACCCAGCGAGCACAAGCAGCAAGGGGGGATAAATGAATAAATAAATAAAATCTTTAAAAAAAAACAACAACAAAAAAAAAACACCAATGGAGGAGCATTTAAAAAAAAAAAAAAAAAACCTTAAAGTGTAAACCAAGGATTGTACAACAGTCAAAATGTCCTTTGAATGTTAAGGCTATAGGAAAACATTTATCCACATACGAGAACTTAAGGAATGCTGTACCCATCAGCCCTTCTTGAGCTGTACTAGAAGATGTGCTTCATCCAAACAAGTGACAACTGGGAAAATTTCACCAAAAGGATTGATGGTGACCATATAAAAATAACAAATATACATCTAAGACTCAATTAAAAGTGAGGTGAGATGGGGGCGGATGTGGCTCAAATGGTTGGGCGTCCGCCTCCCATATGGAGGGACCTGGGTTCGATCCCCAGGACCTCCCAGTAAAATTAAAAAAAAAGTGGGGTGAGGATGAAAGACTAATATACAAATATTACAAATTCTGACAAGGCAGAAGTAATATAATTGAAAATGAGAGGAGAAGCAAGAGGGGCAAAGGAAAAAATATAAGGCAATATGAGAGCATTAAAGGATATAAAAACAAATCTGATCAAATAGATTGTAAAAGGTTAAATAGGAAAACAGAATTAAGGGCATTGCCAAAAGTATAAGTACAAAGATAACTCAAACAAAAATACAAACCTTCCTAAATAACCAAAAGTGTATAAATCATAGAGCCAAGATTACATACTCATAGAGAAACGTAGCAAATAAAACAAAATATACCATCCTTATTAAACTTCATGACAGTTGGGACCAAGCACTCCATTCATGTCAACAACTGCAAATGGGTTTAACACACCTTTTAAAAGAAAGAGATTTTCAATTGTGCTCATGCAAAAAAAAGATGCATATTTGTATATGTTATATGCAACAGACCTACCTAAAATGAAATGATTCAGAAAGGCAAAGAGCAAAGGGATGGACAAAGGTTTACCAGGCAAATGGAAACAAAAAGGAACAAGAGTATCTATTCTGATATCAGGCAGAGCAGAATTCAAATCCAAAAGCACTAAAAGTGATTTTTTTAGAGACACTTTTGGATGTTAAAAGCCACAACTCACAATGAAGATATAACAGTTATTTACAGTATATATTTCACGGATGCTGATGGAAATCCACTTTTTTGATAATAGAGAATATTCATTCTTCTCAATTGCTCAAGGCATATTTACAAAACTCTTTCTAATTTTAGGGCATAAAGAAGATAGCAATTGGGAAGCAGATGTGGCTCAAGCAATTGGGCTCCTGCCTACCACACGGCAGGTCTGTGAGTCGGTTCCCAGTGCCTCCTAAAGAAGACAGCAAGCTGGCATGATGGGCAAACCTGGCAAGCTGATGCAACAAGAGACACAAAGGGAGGAACATAATGAGAGATACAACAAAGCAGGGAACAGAGGTGGCTCAAGTGATCAGGTGCCTCCCTCCCACATCGGAGGTCGCGGGTTCAGTTCCTGGTGCCTCCTAAAAAAAAACAAGGGGGAAGCGGCTGTGGCTTAATCAGTAGGGCTCCCGTTTACCATATGGGAGGCCCCAGGTTCGGTTCCCGAGGCCTCCTGGTGAAGGCAAAGCCCGCCCGCACGGCGTGGTTAGCTGACCCAGCGAGCACAAGCAGCAAGGGGGGGATAAATGAATAAATAAATAAAATCTTTAAAAAAAATAAAAAATAAAAATAAATAAAATAAAATAAAAAAAACAAGGAAGACGAACAGACACAGCAAGTGCAAACAACGAGGGGATGTGGAGAAAAAAATTTTTTTAATTAAAAATTGCACTTAAAAAAAAAAGAAGATAGTAATCATTTCCATAAAGTAGAAAAATTTACAAACAATATTCTCAGATCATAAGAATTCAAAAAATATTTTCTTAACTAGGTATTTTATTTAAATCCTTTGGAAACAGAAAGGTAAAAACTTTCTATTAAACAGCTTTTGGATACAAGAGGAAATACAAACAGAAAATACAGGACTCTAACTCGAGATACCCAGGAGGCCATAGATGTGGGGTAAGAGGTCGGATGCACAGGGAAGAGGCACAGGGACCCAGGGACATCAAGTCACCTGGTAATGAGGATCACCTGTGCTCCCCATAAATACCTTTTCCATCTTACAATGCAATGCTGCTGTTTAATGCAGTTAAGACTCAGTAGATAAGATAAAGGCAAGTCAATGATGGTCATTCTTACTTGCCGCCTAAAGGTCAAGAGCTCACTCTCTACCTGGGCCAACAGCAAGTCAAGGCCCTTTCTCACATGGAGAAGGATTTTCAGGAGAAGAGAGTTTGGCCTTGCTGTAAATTCCTAGGGGTCTTCACTATGATTCTCCAATTTGGGATTTCCAAAACATACCTCTGGACCTGCTGTGTCCTAAGACCCATGTAGAAGTTTGTAGAAGAGGGTTACACTGCAACTTGCACCTGCTGCAGAACTTTTTTTGTCCTGGGTCACACTCAAAACTGGTCTGTTATGTGTCACCCAGTAAAGGTGTCACACCCAAGTGCAGTCTCCATAATCTAAAGAGTCTCACCTACTTTGGTAGCCCTTTCATTTGGTGCGCAGTACCTGTTACAGAAGGTATCTTGTATTTTTCTTAGACAGCTGAATCCCTAGAAAACTCACTAACTTGTTGGCCCACAAACTTTGACAGCATTTGTATCCCACCATCTGACACACCTGTCTCTGTACTCAAAAATCAGGACTGTGGGCCCAGCCATAAGATAAGATGGTCAAAGTATACTATTGTGTCTGCCAAGTGAAGTATGTTTTCTTCTGATCATCTCTACTAACAGACATGGCAGGAAGCATTTGCTAAATTATCAGTGCGTACCAGATGCCAGAAGCTTTGTTTCCATGCACCAGTAAAGATGCCACATCTGTAATACATCCATGACTAACATCCCACCCAATTAAGTTTGTGATATTCTAAGCTCACTCTCCATAGCTTTTGCAACAATCACACATGCGAGTTGAAAATTAATGTGGGAGAAAATGTCTCTACTTCTCTCAGATCTTTGATGGTGGTACTGATCTCTGAAATTCTTCCATGGACGAGATCACTTTATTAGGGAACAGTTCTAGAAGCATCCATTTGGTTTTCCTACCAAAATATGCCTGAACAAATGGGTGAGGACACCAAGATTGCCAGTTAAGAAGTACATCTCAGGAAGCGGATGTGGCTTAAGTGATTGGGCTCCCATCTACCATATGGGAGGTCGAGGGTTCGATTCCCGGGGCCTCCTGATGAAAGGCAAGCTGCGCAGTGAGCTGGCCCGAGTGGAGAGAGGGGACAGCAAGATGACACAACAAAAAAAGACACAGAGGAGAGATAATAAGAGACTCAGCAGACCAGGGAGCTGAGGTGATGCAAGAGACTGAGTGCCTCTGTTCCACTCCGGAAGGCCCCAGGATTGGTTCCTGGTGCCGCCTAGAGAAGACAAGACAGACACAGAAGAACACACAGAGAGCAGACAGCAAGCACCAAACAACAAGGGGGTGGGGTGGTGGTGATAATTAAATAAATAAATCTTCACACACAAAAAAAGTATATCTCTTCCCATTATACATCCTGGGCCTGAGAAGCTAACCATGGCACAATGTGCTGCCCCAAATTATTTTAAAGTCCCTTCTAAAGGTGGTGGCTGACTCAGGCTCGACAGGGAAGCTCAAAGATATTATCCTTTGCCTGGCCACATAGTCTGGTGTGAGACCCCGTCCTCAGAGGTACCCCTGAAAACATTTGGCATTTCCACTCTGGTGGCAAAAAAAACAGCCACAATTAGACATGGACTCCAGGGAGTGGATCACAGGCCTGTCACGGCCACTTGGGGAGTGGTTATTTTGTGCATATTCCGAAAATTATTAAAGCCCCCCTCCATAGATGGAGATGGGCTCAGGCCAGACTGGGTGGTCAGAGGAGGGTGCCCTGTGCTTGGCCAAAATGTTATGTGGGACCCAGTGGTCAGCTGCACCTCCTGAAATGTTTCCAAGTACCCTGGAGATGACCAAGGAGAGTTCCATAGACCCCGATGCAATCCTATATGAGACTTGGTTGCCATATGCACCTCCCAAAAAAATTGTTCTAGGTCCCATTCTGTATAGGACCATCAAGAGTGGCTGGGGAGGGCACCTGTTACTGGGAGCACCCACCCAAAAAGTCTTCTAAGTTTCCACCAGAGGCCAGGATCCCCTCAGATTGGGATGGGGAGACTGGTGGAGGATGCCCTTTGTGGGAGTTGGCCTCATGTGTCACCTGGGTATGTGATGTACTTCCTGAAAAATTTTCTAGGTCCCCTCTTTCAAACGGGGGACCACCTTACTCAGACAAGTCCCAGGAAGGTGACCTGGGCCTAGCTGAGTGGACCCTGTTTATCATGTTCACCTCCTAAAACTGCTTCCACTTCCCATAGGCAAGAGGAAACCCTGACCTGGGCCAGCTAGAGATGCTCTGGGAAGCTTTCCCAGGTCCCTGCCGCCATCCCGCATGGGCCCAGTCACTGGATGCACCTCTCCAAAAGTATCCAAGTCTCCATGATGAGGGACCAAACCCAGTCCGGCAAGAGAGAGTTACAGGATCCCACGTGGGGCTCAGGCATTGGAAGCACCATCCCCCACCAAAAAAAAAATCTAAGTCCCCTAAAAAAGTTTTTAGGTTTCATCCTTGTGGCAGAGACTGGCCCAGTCCTGGCTGTGGTCTCACCTGAGTTCCAGGTCTTAGGAATACTTCCACCCAAAACTTTACTAAGTACCCTACCAGAGGCGAGGACCAGGCTGGGCCAAGCAGAGAAGTCCATGGAGGGTCCTCCAGGCCCAACATGGGTCTCCATGGGGTTCAATTTTAGGATGTGCCTCCCGAAAAATGTTCTGTGTTCCCCTCCAAACGGTGGGACCGTCCAGCTTGGTCATGAAGGCCAGGGAGGGCATCCTGGGACTCCCTGCCGTCCACTTGGGTTCTAGTCAATGGATGCGCCTTCTGGAAATTTTCAAAATCTCCCTCCAGGGGTGGGGGGGTGGCGGCTGGAGTCTGGATCAAGCCATCCAGGGATGTCCAGAGAGTGTGAATCACTTAGGGTCTAGTCCTGAGAGCCATCCCCTGAGATATTTTTAAGTCCCCATCAGGTGGTAGGGACCAGCCCAGTCCAAACATGGTGGAGAAATGAGGATGCCACAGGCCTGGTCACGGTATAGCCTGGACCCTGATTGTCAGTTAGACCCTAACATTTTTTCTAAGTCTCCCTCCAGAGAACATAACCAGCTCTGACCAGCAATAGGGGTCCAAGGAAGGTGCTTCAGCTTGACTGCAGTCCCATGTGGGATTTGGTTGCTGGATGCACCCCCAAGGCCAGCCAGGGAGGTCGAAAGATGGCACCCAAACCCTGGCTGAGGTCCCAAGTGGGACCTGCCTCTCTTACAAGACATACACAAATACATTTCTAAGACTACTTCCAGTGATGATGACCCATCCTGGCAGCCCATGAAGCCCAGGGAGGGCAACTCTGAAATGGTTGTGGTCTCATTTGGGCCTGCATGCAACAATCAAAAATGTTTCCAGGTCTCCCTGCAGAGGAGGGAACTGACCTGGGCTATCCAGGGAGGCCTTGGGAGGGTGCCCTGTCCTGGCCCCTGAGCCACATGGCGTCAGTCATCAGAGGTGCCCCATGAAAAGGTTTCTAAGCCCCCTCTTCAGAAATGCAGGCTGGCCCAGATCAGCCAATGAGGCAGAGAGGGGGGACCTGGACACAAGCATCTTCCCCTTTGCCAGTTATGTCTCCACCCAATTTTTCTGTGTACCACTATGACCACACCAGGCTGGCCAGAAAGACCTGGGAAGACCTCCCCAGGACTGGGCATATTTGTGTGCTGTTTCTGGTCATTGGAGGCACATCCCAAAAGTCTCTAATCCTCCAACCCCCTCCCCTACAGTTCTTCATTGGGTCCTGGTCATCAGATACCCCTTCCAAAATTTCTTCTAAGCCCACTTTCAGAATCCTGAACTGGACCAGATCCTGAACTGGACCAGATCCAGAGCAGGACACTTATGGGCCAAGATAATTCCTGCCATATCATGGTGGGGTTGACCAAGTGGGCCCCAGGATTCCTGGATCTTTGGCGATGGGGTCACCTTGGGTCCTAGTGGCCTGGCTGTGATTCCAGGAGGTTGACCAAGTGACCAGATCACTCTATCTACCAGAAAAGGTTTTTTTCCTGAATAATTGTGCCAGACTGGGCCACCAGATGATGGTGACATGCTGATCATTGGTAACTCTCACAGATGACATACTGGGCACATGCAGGGAGAAACACATTTATCCATTAGAATTATGGTGTCCTCTGTCCCTTTAGCAGGAGATGGGGTAAAATAAGTTAATTCAATGCATTATTTGTGAAAACGAGGGCAGAATCTCTTATTGTTCTTCATCAAACCTTCTCATTGCAAGTTGGAAACCAAATTAAAATGAATCAATGCAATATTTGTGAAAACAGGCAATATATATATATATAAACATAATATGTAACCAACTGTATTAGCCAGCCAAAGGTGTGCTGATGCAAAATACCAGAAATCGGTTGGTTTTTATAAAGGCTATTTATTTGGGGTAGAATCTTACAGTTACCAGGCCATAAAGCATAAGTTACTTCCCTCACCCAACTCTGTGAGGGGTCTGGCTTCCTGGGTTCCTCTCTTCCAGGGGCTTAATTCTCTCCAGCTTCAGCTACTTGGTCTCTCCACAAGGCCAGCTGTAGACTATCAGGTGAATGGCTCATCTGTTTTCCCAGGGCCTTCTTTCCTTCCTCATGACCAATCTCCTCTGTATGCTTACTTCCTGGGACTCCAGCTCAAGACTCCAACATCAGAACTCCAACTCAAAACTCCAACTCTGACCTTTGCCATGCCTTTTATCTTTGATTCCCCACCCACCAAGGGGCAGGGCTCAATACTCTACTGACATGGTCCCATCAAAGCCCTAATCATAACTTACTCATGCCCTGATGAACAGACCAGTTTACAAGCATAATCCAATATCTATTTTTGGAATTCATAAATAATGCCAAACCACCACACCAACATTGTTCCCAAATTTAACTTCTTATTACTTGTTAGAATATACCACAGAACGTAAGTTTAGATGAGGGAAAAAAAAAAAAAAAAAAAAAAACAGCAACATATATTCATCTGAATTCCAAAACATTGAGATAAGATTCATTTGAGAAAAAGTCTGAGAAACACACATTCATCTCAACTCTGTTTTCTGCCTTGACTTTGAACCAGTTACGATAATTTTTTAAGTTTTTGTGAAAACCAGCTTAGATTTACACATTGTTCTCAAGAATTCCTTCTTCCTGTGAGTTATGTACTTCCTTGTGACTTAGTACATATATAAGCAGTATTTGTGAAAACAAGCTCTTGAAAATGGCTCATACTTTGAGTTGCAGCAAACTAAGATGAATGGATGCATTATTTGTGAAAAAAGAACAAATTAAGACAAATATAATAAAATGAGATCAGAATCACATTTTTTTTTTCTTATCACTACCTCTTTGCCTTTGTTTTTCCCACTAGCCCCTTGCTCATTCTGCTCCAGCCACTCTGGCTCCTCACTGTTCTTGGAACAGCCCAGAAAGACCCGTCTCATGCTCTCACTGCAGATACCCACGTGGCCCACCTCTTTCAAGTCTCTGCTTGAATGTCCCCCTCCTCGGAAAGGCCTTCCCTGCCCCTGGCCCAAACACTGCCACCTGCCTGCCCTGATGACACACAACCCCGCCCTCATTTTTCTTCAGAGCACGATGCCACCATGTGACATCACTGATCCCTTTCTTGCCTGGCTCCCTTCTAGGACCTTTTCTCACTCCTGGGTCAGACATCAGATATATCATTGGGGAGGGGGGGCTCAAAATTGGGATACCATCTCATTTTCAATGGCCAGTTCAGGAGACTGTGACATCCATGGCCTGGGCTGAGGGGAGCTGGCTTGCATGGTTGGCCCAGGGACTTGGGTCACAGAGTAAATGTTGAAGCCCAGGGCAGGTGCTTTGGCTGGGAACAGTAGCTCAGGGTTGTCCCCTACCGTTGAGAACCAGAAGGTCCACAACCTGATGCCATGGAAGGAGGGAAACCAAGGCAGAGGTCTGCTGTTGCAAACAGAAACCCACACTCCAAGGCAGAGGGTGGAGTGGGCCAACCTAGGGAAGGGAGTGCCTTCACTACATGCCCAGCCATGTCCTTGCATGAGGTTGGTAGGACTGACGAGCCCTGTTACATTAAGGTCCCACCCCAGGTTCAGACAGGCCCATCTGGACCACAGGGACATGGAGCCCTTGGCCAGAGACCTGTCCCATGTCATCCTCACTTGCATCCTGGCTCCAGGATATAAAGGTTCCTTGACTCCAAATTCAACTCCACCTGTCTTGCCCAATTTCTATCTAGGCATGGTCCTGTTCACTTGATCTTTCTACCAGGTTTGCAAACCTACCTACCTGTTTTTGACCAGATCCCACACCTCCAGGTCTCTCCTGCTGTAAATGATGCAGAGAACCCATCCCCTTCCACATGCTCCTCTGCACTTACTGGGCTCAGTCCCACAAGATGCACCCAGGAGGCCTAGGCTTCCCATATTAGGCCCACCTAGGCCAGAGGATTTTCTCATCTATCCCTAGACCTGCCCTGCCCCTCCAGGCCCGACCTCTCTTGCCCCACACACACACTTCACCATCAGGCTGAGAGAGGTGAGTTCACAGAACACTAAGTCCTCCTTGCTCAGGAGCACCTGTGGGGAGCACCAAGAGGCAGATCCACTCTGGATGCTCATCCTTGTCTCTGCTCCCCAATCTCTACCTGCCCCCTTCTCTCTTCCTGTCCCCATCATCACCATGCACCTCTCCTTCCTGATGGGAAGTGCAATTACTCACCCACCCAACCAAAGCCAAAAGCCCACTTACAGGCACCTGTGCCAGCACTCTCCTGTCCACATAATCATACACACACACAAGAGGACACATGCACAGATACCACTGGGCGAGCTCACACACTGAGGATGAAAATAAGTTTCTATGCTCTTAAGAAAACACTGATTTTTTTGGTAGCCATTTTAAGAAGTAGCCACCAGGCATTGCCTCAGGAAATATGCTTCTGACAACCACTAGCCAAGAGTCTCACCTGAGGAACCACTGTACCCACAGCCAATGTCGACTCACCCCCAAGTCTGAAAGTTGCCAATCCCTGAACATCACACGTCCCCAAATCCTATAGAAGATGATGATGATTCACAGATGGGTCAGCTTGTTAGGTGGGTGCAAGCTGCAAAGGGACTGTGGCTGCACTACAACTTCACTCGGGACAGGCCCTGAAAGAGGGTGGTGAGAAGCACTCCCATTGGTGTGCTTCAAGTGGAAAGGGAAGGGGCCCAAGATAAGAGTATACAGAGACTCATGGGCTGTAAGGAATGCCTTTGCCAGCCAGTCAGGGTCCTGGAACTAGAAGGACTGGGGCAGAAGCATGTGGATAGACATATTGAAATATGCATGAAGGGTGAAGATTTTCATATTGTAAGTTAATGATCACCAGGCAATATCCACCAAAGAGCTTCACTAAACAATCTACTTGGCCAAATGATGTGGATGGACATCAGCCAGCATCTGTCATCACCCACTCCAGTCCATGAACAAAGTAGCCATGAAAGCAGGGAAGGAAGCTGTGTAGTGACCCAGTAGCATGGGTTTGCACTCACTAAGACTAACTTAGCCATTGCTGCTGCGGAATGTCGCACCTACCTGCAACAGAGACAACAGCTGCGTTCTGGATAAGGCACTGTGGTTGTTTGGAGCTATGTAGCCCAGAAAAACATGTTCTTAAACTTAATCCACTCCCATGGGTACAAACTCTTGTAAAGAGGACCTTTAGTTAAGGTTACTTCAGTTAAGGTGTGGCCCAGCTGAAATTAGGATGGATCTTAATCCAATTACTAAAGGCCTTATAGGGAGATCACAGAGATAGGAAAAAGCCAGAGGGAGCCTCCAGAAGTTGAACATCATCAGGACCCATTAGAAAAGAGAGAAGCCACCATGTGCTTTGCCATGTGACAGAAAAGCCAAGGACCAAGGATCACAGAAAGCCAGCCCCAGAACACAACAACCTTCTGAGAGAAAGCATCGCCTTGGTGACACTTTGATTTTGGACTTCTCCTAGCTTAAAACCTTGAGCCAATAAATTCTCATTGTTTAAGCCAAACCATTGTGTGATATTTGCTTTATCAACCAGGAAGCCAAAACAGGCACCATCCCCTAAGGAGATCAGCAGGTCACACTGGACACTTTCCATCCTGTAAGGGATTCATTGTGTCAGGAGTGGACACATATTGTGGGTAAGGGTGTGCCTTTTCTTCCCACAAGGAATCCTCCTACATGAGGACTCATGGAGTGTTTTATCCACTGGTACAGAATTTCACATAACAAACTGCTTGCTACTAGAGGGCAGGCTGTAACCATTTATTCACCTCAATTTTCAAGCATAGCTTTGGATATATTTTATGTTCCTTCTATTTTTGTAAAAACCACCTTGTGATTATATCTCTGGTCTTTCAGTGACTATGGTGCTTTTCAGCCCTCCCTCTTTGTAAGAGCAAATGTTTTCTTCTTGGTCCTGACAAAACCACTATACATGAAGCTCTAAATAACCCCTGGTATCCCCCAAGTGCCTCAGATTCAGGAGGGAGAGAGACAGTGAGACAAAGAGACCAAAATGAAAACTGTGAGTTACTGGCCTCCATGACTGGGAATGGCACCCATCCCCCACCCTCAAGGTGAGCAGCCTTAGTAAAACCAATGTCTCACTCTGACCGATGGAGAGAGTAATGGACATCTTCCTCCCTGGGGAGAGAGGGGGTGCGGCAAAGGGCAAAGCTTGGTTTCTCTTCAGTGAGTTTGGCCAGCACAGCCTGTTTTGAATCTCAGCCCTAGTTGACCTGGCAAGTGGAGGTTGAAAGAGACACCTCCATGGAAAGATTCACAGAAGTGTCACCTGCTGGCAGGCTTGGAAACTGCAAGAAGAAACAGAGCTTTTTGGAGTCTCTCATGACCCAGGACACTTGGATCTGATCTGCACCACATTATAGCGGATGCCTGGCCCCGTTTTGTCAACTTAAATGGGGAAATTTTAAAGATTTAGAATCTTTCAACTTATTTAGAATAAGTTGAACCAAAATTCATAGAAGAGCTGTGAAACAAAACCACTAGGCAAGAAAGAGAAACTGATCATCCGAGTAATGCACCAACATAATCAGATGACTAGACATCAGCAAAAAGTTACAAGCCATAATAAGAAACAGGAACATATGGCCCAGCCAAAGGAACAAATCAAAAGTCCTGATGAGCCACAAGACTTAAGATAACTAATCAATAATGTATATACAAATCTCCTAAATCAATTCAAGGAATTGAAGGAAAATATAGGTAAAGAGATAAAAGATATTAAGAAGACACTGGGTGAGCATAAAAAGCAATTTGAAAGACTGCAAAGAAAAGTAACAGAGCTTATGGGATTGAAAGACACAATGGATGAGATTAAAAATATATTAGAGGGAGACGGCTGTGGCTCAATCAGTGGGGCTCCCCGCCCGCGCAGCGTGGTTGGCTGACCCAGCGAGCACAAGTAGCAGGGGGAGGGGATAAATGAATAAATAAATAAAATCTTTAAAAAAAATATATATATATATATATATATATATTAGAGGCATATAGCAGCAGATTTGAATTGGCTGAGGACAGAATTAGTGAATTAGAAGACAGCAT
>JAKSZT010035467.1:8541-19025 GCA_026826555.1 Tolypeutes matacus | reverse complement strand
ATTAAAGGGGGAAATGTTACATGTATGTGTAGGGCTGGAGAAGGACTGCTAAGGGGTGTGGGGATTTTCCTTTTGAAGTAATGAAATTGTTCTAAAATTTTTTGTGGTAATGAATGCACAACATTGTGATTCTACTAAAAGCCATTGGTTATATACTTCAGATAGGATGTATGGTATATGAATAAACCTCAGCTCTTCTTTCTAGTCCCATCAGTTTACCTATTCTGGATATTTCACATAAGTGAAATCAGACAATGGTGGCCTTCTGTGCCTGGTTCCGTCACTCAGTATTGGGTCCTCAAGGTACTCTCACATTGCAGGGTTGGTCAGAACTCCATTCCGTTTTTTTCCTCACTGTTCATTTGTTCTTTGTTTTAAGGAGATACCAGTGATTGAACTGGGACCTTGTACATGGGAAACAGGCACACAACCACTGAGCTACATCTGCTCCCCTCCTTTTTCTGGCTGAGTGATGTTCCATAGGCTGGTTGGACTCCATTTTGCTTCTCCGTCATCTGCTGATGCAGACTTGGGTGGCTTCCACCTCCTGGGCTAGCGCGAATAAAGCTGAGGTGAATATTGAAGTACAAGCATCTGTCCCAGTCTCCTTTTTTTCAGAAGCCTGTGGAGCTTCTGGTGCCCATGGAGGCCCAAGGAGCCTGTGCAGACCCATGAAGACTGTGGACCCCGTGGAGCCCGTGGAGACCTGTGGAGCCCATGGAGCCTTTTTAGCCTGTGAAGCCCATGGAAGGCTGTGGAGCCTGTGAAGGCCATGGATCCTGTGAATCCTGTGGAGGTATGGAGCCCGTGGTGCCCATGGAGGCCTGTGGAGCCCATGGAGGCCCTTGGAGTCCATGGAGCCCCTGGAATCTGTGAAGCCCAAGTAGGTGTGGGGAGCCCATGAAGCCTGTGGAGCCTTTGGAGCGTGTGCAGGCCCATGGAGCCTGTGGTGCCCTTGGATCCTGTGGAGACTGTGGAGCCCGGGGAGGCCTGTGGAGCCTGCACAGTCCTGTGGAGCCCATGTGGTCCTGTGGAGCCCGTTGAGCCCATGGAGCCCTTTGGGCCCATGTAGTCTGTGGATATCATAGAGCCTATGGTGCCTGTGGAGCCGGTGAACACTCATGGAGACTGTGCAGTCCCGTGGAGCCCGTGGAGTCTGTGGAGATCTGTGGAGCCTGTGTAAACCCCTTGGGCCAGTGGTGGACATGTAGCCTGTGGAGACTGTGGAACCCAGGGAAACCTGTGGAGAGCGTACAAATCTGTGGAGGCTGTGGATCCTGTGGAGGCTGTGAGGCCTGTGGAACAAATGAAGCCTGTGGAGGCTGTGGAGCCTGTGGAGCCTGTGAGGCCTGTGGAACCCATGAAGCCTGTGGAGACTGTGCAAGCCTGTGGAGTCTTTGGAACCTATGGAGCCCATGGAGCTTGTGCAGGCCTGTGGACCCCGTGGTACCCTTGGAGCCTGTGAAGACCTTGTGAGATTGTGGAGCCTGTGGACTTTGTGGAGGTTATGGAGGCCGGTGGAGACCGTGGAGCCTGTGGAACCCATGGAGACCTTTGGAGCATTTGCTGGCCAATGGAGCCTGTGGAGATGGTTCTGCTCATGCAAGCCTGTGGAGCCCATGGAGCCGGTGGAGCCCATGGAAGCCCATGGAGCCCTTGGAGGCCCGTGGAGACCTTAGAGTGCCTGGAGGCATGTGGAGCCCTTGGTGCCCATGGAGGCCTGTGTAGCCTGTGCAGGCCCATGGAGCCTGTGGACCCTGTAGATCCCATGGATCCCATGGAGGCTTGTGGAGCCTGTGCGGCCTGTGGATTCTTGGAGCCCATGGAGTCTGTGGAGTTCTGTGAAGCCTGTGCAAGCCAATGGATTCTTTGGAGCCCATGGAGCCCATGCATCCTGTGCAGGCCTGTGGACCCCGTGGTGCCCTTGGAGCCTGTGCCGGCCTTGGCAGATTGTGGAGCCTGTGGAGCTTGTGGAGCCCGTGGAGGCCTGTGGATCCCATGGAGCCTGTGGAGCTCTTGTAGACATGTGGAGCCTTGGAGCCTGTGGAGCCTGTGGAGGACTGTGGAGCCCTACTAGCCTCTGGATCCTCTGTAGGCTGACGGAGCCTGTGGAGCCTGTGGAGCCTGTGGAGCTGGTGGAGCCTGTGGAGCACGTGGAGGCATGTGGAGCCTATGGAACCTATGGAGTCTTTCCAGGCCTCAAGACTCTTGGAGCCTGTGGTTACTGTGGAGCCCAGGGAGGTCTGTGGAGCCTGTACATTACTGTGGAGCCCTAGGAGCCCCTGGATCCTGTGTAGGCCGATGGAGCCTGTGGAGCCCGTGGAGCTGGTGGGGCATGTTGAGCATGTGGAGGCATGTGGAGCCCATCGAGCCTATGGAGTCTGTGGAGGCATCAAAGTCCTTGGAGCCTGTAGAGCTTATGGACCCAGTAGAGCCCATGGAGGGCAGTGGAGCTTTGGAGGCTTGGTGGCTTTGGAGCCTGTGGAGGCCTGTGGAGCCTGTGCAGGCCATGGAGCCCGTGGAGCCCGTGGAGCTTATGGAGACTGTGGAACATGTGGAGGCCTCTGGAGCCTTTGCAGGTCCATGGAACCTGTGGGATTTGTTTGGCTTGTGCAGGCCCATGGAGCCCGTGGAGCTAGTGGAACCCATGGAAGGCTGTGGAGACCATGGAGCTCTTGTAACCCCTGGAGGCATGTGGAGCCCTTGGTGCCCATGGAGGCCTGTGGAGCCTGTGCAGGCCTGTGGACCCTTTGAGCCCATGGAGCCTGTGGAGTCCAGTGGCTCCTGTGGAGGCCAGTGAGCCTGTGGAACCTATGGAGACTTGTGGAGCCTGTGGAGCCTGTGGAGCCTATGGAGTCTGTTGAGTCTGTGGAGCCCGTGGAGGCCCATGGAATCTGTGCAGACCCATGGAGAATGTGGAGACTGTGGTGCCCGTGGAGGCCTGTGGAGCTTGTACAGGCCTGTACCTTGTACAGGTAGTGCCTGGCATCTGTTTAAAACAGTGATTTGGCACCTGAGTTCACAGCCCTCTCTCCTTTTCAGCAACTGCCCATAATCGAGAAGGACCTAGGGTCATGCTGTAACCTGCTGGGCATGGGGCCGAGTTCACCCAGGTGGCGGACTCTGAGTACACATGGTGTGCTCCCCACTTGGCATCCCCTCACCCTTTCCTCAAGCCAGCCCGGGGTATGTGAATGCGAAGCTGCAACGAGATGCCTTCATCCCACATGGCCATCTGCTCCAAAGTGGAGCCCAGAGGGAGGTCAGGGGTGCCACCACACATTGGCATGTGCCCCAGCCTCCAACAACCCCAGCATCCCCCTTTGCCCTTGCTTTCCTTAAATGTCCCTTCATAGGTTTTGTTTCAATTGTGGTCACGTACATGTAACTTTTCCCCTTTTAGTCATTTTTAAGGGTACATTTTGGTGGCATTTATCACATTGGCAATGTTGTGCTGCCATCACCACCTGTTACCAAAATGTATCCTCCCCCCAAACAGAAGCCTGCACCCATTAAGCACAGCTCCCTGTGTCCCTCCACCTGCCCCCTGGTCACCTCTAGTCAACTTCCTGCTTAAATTTGGGCATGCTGGGCATCTCATATGGGGGGGTCACAGAACATGTGGCCTTTGGGTCCTGCAGCTGTCACTCAGCATGGCATCCTGTGGACTTATCATGTCATAGGCACATCAGTGTCTTAGGAGGCTTCCGTTTTATTGCTTTTCTTGATGTGGAAATAGCACGTGCTCCTTCAGAAAGTGCAAGAAGGAGTAAGAGGTAGCAGTGACCTCCTGACCTCAGTCCCCAGCCTGGTGTCACTGGGCTCACTCCTGTTTCACTCAGGAGACTCCGAGGGGCATCTTGCCCCACACAGATGGGACAGCATGGAGGCGGCTATGGTGGGGTGGAATCAGAGCTGGGCATCAGGGACTGCATGCCCGTCCCTGCCCAGGCTCCCGAGGTCTCAGTGGCAAGGGGCGCACAGTGCTGGCCTTCCATACCCCCTCGCTCTAGGGCCTTTGCTCTGGCACCTTTGGGGCTTCAGGGCCCCAAAAGAGTCTGAAAACTGAAGGCCAGATATAGATGACAGAGGACCACGTGGAACAGCTACCTCCCCTTCCACTGCTCCCCAGGCTGCTCCTGGGGTCCTGCTCACCCAGCAGCTGCCCTGCTGGGTCTTTAAGCCACCTCTCTGTCTTCCAGGGCACTGTTCCTGCTGGTAAGAGGGATGGTGAGTCCAGTCTGGGCGGAGCCACCCAGCAGGGCTGGGGGTGTGGGGGCATGGCCAGAATCTCAGCGGCTCCAGTCCAGGTCATGCTTGAACTTTGGGTCCTGAGGGAGGTGGGATTTGTTGGTCAGTGGCCTGAGCTGTGTGTGAGGACACAACCTGCAGGGGCCGCCCTCCATGGCTGCCCGCAGGTGCATGGCACCCCAGCACCCCAGCGACACCCCTCTCCCTTCCCAGCTGTTGCACATGGAGGGAAGCTGCAGGAAGTCCAACCCCTGCTGATGCTCTGTGGGCAGATTGTTGAGAACTGGCAGGGGAACCACATCCAGAAGGAGTCGTCCTGTGTCTTCTTCCTGGAGCTCCAGGTGACCCACTACCTGGACACCAGGCAGATGTGACACTTCCCCCAGGAGGCCACCAGACAGGGGGCGGCCCTTCCCCCAGACTGGCTGTGTGAGTGGCCCTAAGAGGGACTGGAGAAACTTCCGTAGGGCAAAATGGTCCATTCCCTGATTTAATCCCCTGGACACACATGCGGCAGGGAGGTGCTCCTGGCCTGTGGCTCATGGTCACCACAGTAATTGGCATGGCACAGAGGGAGCCCCTGGCAGAGGGGTCCACAAGGCAGGGGGCATACATGATGTGTGTGGTGGGGGCAGAGTGGCCTGGTGCCAATGGTGAGGGCTGCAGCTGGGCAGGGATGCTGAACCGTCCAGGCAGGCAGCCCAGGTGGGCATCCCAGGCAGGTATAAGCCTGGCAGGTTAAGAGTGTGAAGCCATGCCTGAAGCAGCTGCAGCAGTGCATCCAGAACATCTCCAGCTGCACAATGATGAGCTCTTCCCCAGCAACCCTGTCAACCTCTTCCACTGGCTGCCCTGGGAGCACGTGTGTGCTCATGTACCTGGTGAGCACTGGTGAGGGAACTGTTGGGGAGAGGGGCTGGGAGGGCCGGGGGCCCCTGACCACATGTGACCTTGTCCTCCAGGTGACGGTGATGCATTCCATGCAGGCTGGTTACCTGGAGAAGGCACAGAAGTACATGGACAAGGCCCTCATACAGCTGGAGAGCTCAAGAGTGAGGGGGGTGCTGGCATGGGGTCCAGGCTGGGGTTAAGGGCTCTGAATGGTGCTGCCCCCTGACCCCTCAGCCCCTGGGTCCCTGGACCCTGACCCCACACACAGGGCAGGATGGGGCTCTCTCCATGGCTCGCTCTTAGCATGAGGCTGACAGATGAGTTGCCAGGCCTCAGCTGCCTGGCAGGTCCCCTGGTGGGCATGGTTTTTTCCGGACTACAATTAGCCCAGATGTGGCCCTTGCACAGGGCCTCTGCATGCCTCCACCGGCCTCCTGTGCCCCCTGAGCTCTTGCAGGCGCCACTGGGGGAGGAAACGGCAGGGCTGTGGCAGCTTGGTGGAAGGAAGACACAAGCCTCAGGCCCTGGGCCACACTTGTCTTTCTAGGGACTGCACATGCAGGACACTAGAGCTTGTGGCCAGGGCGGGGTGTGGGTGTTAGAGGCAGGTGTGCACCCCTTGACCCTCCTGTCTCTGGGATCCCTCACTCGGGGCAGTTTCAGGTCAGAGCCCAGCGGGAGCTGTTCTCACCTGGGACAGAGATGCCATTCCGCAGGGCTGGGATCTGAGCACCGCACCTCTCCCCAGTGCTTGACTGCAGCCCCATCCTCTCATTCTTCCAAGTCATCCTGCTGGAACATCATCATGTGCTGGCTGGTCACCGGGAAAATGGCCGCTGTGCTGCAGGAGGTGGGTGGGCAGTGGAGGAAAAGTGGGGAGGGTGGGGGCACACATGTCAGGGGTGTAGGAGGGTTTTGGGGCTGGCGGCCTGCTTGGCAGTGCACCAAGCCTTTCTCCTGCCATTTGGCTGTTGCTCGGCAGAGTTCTGTGCAGGAATCCACGGACCCCTCCTCAGAATGGGCCTGTGTGCAGCACGGGGATCCAAGCTCCCTGAGGCTGAGGCTCCACTCACCACCCTTCCTGTTGGGGCCTATACCCTGAGGCTTCAGACCCCAGTGCGGGCAGATGGGACAAGGGGACACCCCTGGCCAGGGTCAGCTCTTCGCTCCCAGCTGTGGCCAAGTGACCCCTTGACCCTGCATCCTAGATCTTGCAGTTCTGCCAGCTGTGCCAGCAAGCACCCTGGGACTTCTCTAACCATGCAGCCCAGCTCCACTCGCTGTAGGGGAGTGTGTGGCTCCCCCTGGCTTCCACCCCCAGTTGTGTCTAGAATGTTCCATGTGGGCTCTGTCATGACCCAGGAGTCATGAGGTGGACTGGTCGGGCTTGGCCATGGGGACTGGGGTGAGCTGTGTCCAGATGGCACCTTAAGCATGGCTCCTTCTTCCAGGGCCTGTACCGATCTAGGTTAACTGCATGGACAACATGGAGGCCCAGTTCACCATGGCACTGCGGGTAGGTGCCCCCCTGCCCCAGAGCATCCAGGTCGGTGCCAGGAGCACCCTGACCCAGCAGGTGCGGTGTATGGCCCCCACGCAGGCCTAAGTCCCTGGAGGCTGCTCTGGGGCCTGCAGCCAGGCTGGTCACAGTTGCCATTTGTCCATATGGGGCCTTCTGTCCAGGACGGGGGACATGGGCAAATGCTGACTGTGCAGTGACGAAGGTCAGGGTGGTGCTCAGCACACTGAGGGTGGGCAGAGCTTCCCAAGCTCACTCAGGGGCCCTCAGGAGGGAGGGCTCAGTGCTGGGCCCAGGCTGGAGGAGGCTGGCAACACCTCACGGTGGTCCTGGGGAGGCCCAAATAGAGACATCTGGGCATAGCCTGGCCTCGGAGGGGGTGCTCACCTCCCCTTGTCTCTGTGCTGTCACCTGTGTGCACTGGTCTCAGTGCACAGCCTCAAGCTCCCTGAGCTGGTGGCCACCTGAACGGGATCATAGGTGACTCCGCCGTGGCCACCAGGTGCCAGGGCTGCTGGATGGGCATCGGGGCGGGGGCTGCTGGGTTCAGTCCCGAGAGACCAGCAGTAATGGAGCCCAATGCCCAAGGCCGGCATGTTCTGGCAGCAGGGTTGTGGGTGGCGGGCTTTTCTCTATTTCCCTGACTTCCACAATGCAGAAGGCAGTTTTATAATGAAAAGCCCACCTGCACGTCCCCTGTCACTGTGCGGGCTCCTGGCTGCATGCATGACCCCCAGTAACAACCTCTTGCTGCTCACCAGCCACCAGGAGCTGTGGGCCTTCATTGTGACTGCCTGGCGAGCATGTATACCTGGGAAGGAAGCAGGCACCTAGTACGTGGCTCTCTTTATGTCTGGGACCCTGCACTCCTCCTGGGATGGCACCCTGCACCTGCAAACCTCGGCCAACTAGGGCCGGGGCCAGGGACATCATGCACAATGGCCACAAGCAGGGCTGAAGCTAGGCCTGAATCTCCTCCAGAGCCCGGGTCTCCTCTCCCTGGGGAAGATGCTCGAGGCTTATTCGAGCCCCAGTGCCAGGATCTCAGCTCTCCTCGCAGGTGCCACCCTTAGCTCCCAGGTCCTGGAAGATGGCAGCTCCCCTGTGAGGATGCCCGGGCTTGTGGGTCAGGGGCCACCAGCAGGGTCAAGGGTCTCTGTGGAGTGTGAAGTGGGGTGCTTGGGGCTTGGGTTCTCATGTGGACCTCTGTGGGTGGAAGAGCCAGCCCCTGTGGCTCCCAGCACCTGCCTCTGGAGAGGCTCAGGTCAGGCCATTTCCCCTCCTCTGTCAGTACAGCTGGAGCTGGGGTGGGCTCGGGGACTTGGGGTGGCAGAGGGGAAGCCCAGCTCCTGCTGCTCTGATGGTCAGGAAACACGCTGGCAGGTCACCCCCAGCCCTATCTCCAACCCCTCATCCAGCATCCAGGGACTCCTGAAATGCCCACACCCAGCTGGGGCTCCCTGTTGACCCCAGATAAGCCCCCCTCAGATACCCAGGCCCCCAGGCCTGTCCTTCATTCCCCCTTATTGCCCTCTACCTGCCACACAGCCCCTCATGCTCTTAACCCTAACCCTGACCCTAACCCTAACCCTAACCCTAATCCTCCCCTCATGCTCCTTTGCTGTGAGGCCCTTGGCCTGGAGCTAGCAGGTGGAGGCACCCAGCCCTCATTACCCCATGCAGGAGAGGGAGGGTCAGGCCAGACCTTTTGGCCCCAGGGCTGCTGCATGGAGACATTTCATCCCCACAAGTCCTGGGGTCATCGTGAATGCATCAGCTCCCGGGGGCTGTGAGGGGGGCAGATTGCATGGTGGGGGTATATTCTCTTGTGGGGACTCCTTAGATCAGCGGGTCTGGGTAGCCCCTCAGGGACACTGACGACCCCTCTGCCAGCAGCTCCACAGCCTGCTGGAGAGGATCAACCCCGACTACAGCTTTCTCGTCAAGTGAGCATCTCCAGGTGCCTCTAGTGGCCTTCTGGGGGGTTCTGGGGGATGGTCACTGCAGCAGGGCCTGTGCCACGCTCCTCCCCCCTCTGATTCTCCACCCTTCCCAGTTCGCACTGCCTGCTGGCCTCTGCCTTCTATGTCCCGGGCCTCCTCTTCTTCCAGGTCTTCTACAAGGAAGACAAGTGAGTGACAGGTGGGTGGGCCCGGGTCCCTCCACCACCCCAGAGCCCCTGCCCCCTCTTGCCCCTCCTGCCCACTCCTGCCCCACAACAGGGGTCCTGAATTCTCTCATAGGTGATTTCTGTGAGAAACCCTAAAGATGTCCAACGTGGAGGACTTGAACCAGCTGATAGTCTGCTCTGTTGGCCACATCTTCTACATGCTGGGCAACCACAGGGTGGGGACCTTGGGGGCCCAGGGAACAGGCCCTGGGGAGGGTGCATCCCAGGCCCTGAGCCAATGCTTCTCACCTGCAGGAGAGCAACAACATGGTGGTCCTGGCCACGCAGCTGGCCAACAAGATCCCAGAAAGGTTGGTGCAGCTGTGATCATCGGCCCTGCTCAGAGTTGGGGCAGCCCTGGGGGACGCTGATGGGTCTGGGTGACTCAGAAACCCTGAGGGGCACCGGCTCTGGGTGGGCAGGACTGAGCACACAGTGGGGCAGATCAGGGCAGTCTTTTTTTTTTTTTTTTCTTTTTTTTTATCGGGGAATCGAACCCCGGTCTCCCGCGTGACAGGCGGGGATACTCACCACTATACAAACGAGGAAGGGCAGTCTTACCACTGCCTCATACTGCAGCCAAGGAAACAGGCCCCTCAGGGAGGCGGTGGCCCTGCACCCACTTGCCCATGGCAGAGCTGTGGGGGAGGCCTGGGCTGGTCCCCCATGGGGCTCGAGCAAGCTCTGTGGGCTCCAGGCTGCCCAACATCCTGGTCCTCCCCAGAACCGGCCCCTTGGGTCTGCCTCAAAGCCCTCCCTGCTCACTCACAGTCTCTCCAAGGATGGTGACCCCAGGCCCAGGGAGGGTGCCTGTGGGGCCGGGACCAGGGAACTAGGTGGCCTATGTCCATGCCTTTGTCTGTCCAGACCTGAACAAGGCATGCTGCAACACCATGGATGTCCACGGGGCCACCCAGAGGCACCAGACCTTCCCACGTTAGCTGCTGCAGGACCACATCCAGGCCTGCAGCCTCCCTGCGCATCACTTCATCAAGGTAGGGGACAGATGGAGGAACATGAAATGCATACCCCTGTGCAATGAGACCCCCATCAGGCCCTTCTGGGCCCTGGGGGCTTTAGCCAGGCCTCACACGTCCCCATCTGAGGGAGACTACAGGGGCCCTGGGCTGCAGGTGTGAGGGTGGAGGGGGGCTGGTGGGAAGGGCTGGGCGAGACTTGAGCTGTGTCCCTCCCCACAGTGGATGGAGAGCCCACCCCCCCACCCATGCAGTTTCAAGGTCAGAAGGAACCCAAAACCAGCCTGGCCAGTGTCCTGTGAGGCTCCTTGGACAGTGATGCTTGGTTCTCATGGGCAACAACAGCCTTGGGACCTGCACAGGGTCTCCATGGCCTCCATGGCCTCCTCGGGCTCCACAGGCTCCAATGCTGCATGGGACATACACAGGCTGCACAGGACCTACACAGGCTCCACAGCCTGCATGGGATCTCCACAGCCACCACAGACTCCATAGGCGCCAGTGCTGCACGGGACCTACACAAGCTCTACAGCCTGTGACTCTACGTCTACAGTAAAATAGCAGACTCTCTCCATTCCCTGGGATGGCTGTTGTCCATCATCATCTCCCTGCCAGTTGTCCTGGGTGAGTCCAATGAGCTGTAGAGAAGGTGTAGCAACTCCACTACTCAGGAAAA
>JAKSZT010035466.1:0-11571 GCA_026826555.1 Tolypeutes matacus | reverse complement strand
TTTTTTTTTTTTTTTTTTTTTTTTTTTTTAGCCAAATGCAGGACCCGAAATAATTCCTCCTCTAGACCAACCCCCTTACGGAAGGGATCCTAGCTGGGTCCCTGTAAATTAATCAAGCACGTCCCACTTTCCGGACTCCCCAGGTTAGCTGAAGCTCTGATGTTAGTCAGTGAGGAGTGCTAAAGACGGTGGATTCCGCCCCTTTTGGCGACGAGTTCCAGCATCACCGGGCTGCTCAGTAAATCAGTTTGAGTGCAGATTCGCGTCTGTTCTCAGCCTAATGGTGCTTCAGGTCGGCTTATCTGCTCCCCAAAGCTATGGGGCGGTGCAGGCAGCCAGATCTATGTCTAAAAATATAAAATACCCTTCCCTGTCTTCCAACAGAACCCTCCCATTTTTAGGAAGTGTCCCTTCCTCCTGGCTCTGCAGCGGCCCAGGTCTTATCCCTGGGTGGCTAGGGAAATCAGCTGCGTTCCCGACCAAAATCCCCCCTCCGGTTCACTGGGTGCTGATTAGCTCGTTTGCTCTGTTCACACAAGGTCCAAGGGGCGCCAGGCAGCCAGATCCCCAGAAAATAAAACTTTTTCGCCCCACCCGCGCCTCCAAATGGCCGTTTTATTTTTTTTTCCCCAACCGCGGGGCTCAGCCTCCTGTGCCAACCTCCAGCGTCAGCCTCAAAACTCACAAATCTCCACCATTCGGTCCACGCCGCTGATCCGTGCAGATATATGTCCCAAGCTTCTCACTCCACGCGTGCACAGCACAGACCCCCGGGCAGGATCCCGTCCACAATCCGCCTTGCTCTGGGAGCTTGTAGTGTGCGCCCTCCTACACTAAATCCATCTTGGCCCCCGGTCATCCTCTTTTGACAGACACTGTCCCTGCACTCAGAGGACTATTGTTGCTCCCTTGGAGACTGTGGCAGAGCTCTCCAGGCTAGGAATTCAGATTCACTCATTTATTGTGTGATTGTCCACCCATTGTGACCATGCCCCATCTTTTGATCTTTTGAACGATTTTGTATATCTTTCATGTATATTAGGATGAACTAATTACCATGAAGCTCCCCTCCCAGACACTCCCCACCAATAATCCCCTGCAGTACCCATTGTAACTCTTCTGTGATCCAAATCCTCCAGGAACATGTAGTCCATAAAATAATCAAATACACTTACTAGGAAAAAGAAAGAAGTATGATAAGCTTACATGCAAGAGACAAACATAAGGGAACTCAGGGGAGAAATAATAAAAAAAAAAGCAAAGAAAAGGAAAAAAAAACAAATAATCAAACAAAAAACAAAACAATATAAAATATAATTAGCGGATTGGGACATTCAAAAAATGGGCAAAAAGGCAAAGGAAATGCCTTAAAAAATATATATATATATATATATATATATATATTCATTTTTTTTTCCTTTCTCTTTTTTTTGTTTCCTTCCTTTTATCACTGTGTTATCGGAAGGCTGGTGTGCCATGACACCTTCCCCCTCTCAATCCCCATTGCCTCCCAATTTTTCATTTGATTTTCAAAAAAGTTTTAGGTAAGAGCAAAGTCACATACGGAGTACCGCAGACTCCCAGATACCAAACCACCCCCCCTTCCCCACCCCATATTAACCCCCCTTTTTTTGAGTGTTAGCATTGTTATAACTGTTCTACAGATAGCAAAATATAGCAACTAAACATTGTCAATGATTTACAGTATATTTTACAATTTAGATTATACATTTTAATAATTTTGATGATATTTATCATGTCCTGTGTCCATTACTGTAAGGTAATGAAAAACATTCCCCATGACCACCAAACACCCCATTAGATCTTGACTGTTCCCTTCCCCCCAACCCCCAGGGCCCATGATACCACCCTCTCCCTACCCATGGAATGTCAAGATTCACAGTTACATGCCCTGGGGATTTGAACCTGCCCTTTCTAATCCACCCACCCCCCAGTGCTGCACCACCAAACCCAGGAACACCACCATTCATCTGCCCCATCCCTCAACATGCAACCACACTCTATCACTTTACCATAGATTATGTCTATATGGGTGATGGCTCAAAGCCTGCTCTTCTCTTACTTTCCTTTGTTAACCTATCTTTCAGACAATTGTTCTCAGAGACTGCTCACATTCCTCTGTTCAGATCAGTGAGGTCATATACCGCTGGGTCCATGCCGCCGATCCACGCAGATAGATGTTCCAAGCTTCTCACTCCATGCGTGCACAGCACAGACCCCTGTGCAGGACCTGGTCCCCAATCCGCCTTGCTCTGGGAGCTTGCAGTGTGTGCCCTCCTACACTAACACCATCTTGGCCCCTTCCCTGCTATATTTGTCTTTTTATTTTTGAGGTGTATGTTTTTTTTTATATATATATATATGCACAATATTAGGCTCCTATCAGATATATATTCCCAAATATTTTCTCCCTTTGTGTAGGCTCCTTTTTTACTTTCTTGAAAATGTCCTTTGAGGTGCAGTGGTTTTTAATTTTGAGGAGATCACATTTATCGATTTTTTCTTTTGATGCTCATGCTTTGGATGTGAAGTTCATGAAATCCTTTCCTATTACAAGGTCCTGTACATGCTTCCCTATATTATCTTCCAAGGTCTTTATGGTCTTGGCTCTTATATTTAAATCTTTGAACCATCTTGAGTTTATTTTTGTATAAGCTGTGAGATGATGTTCCTCTTTCATTCTTTTGAATATGGATATCCACTTCTCCAAGGACTATTTATTGAAGAGGTCATTTTCTCCCAGGTGAGTGTGTTTGTTGGCCTTATCAATTTTCAGATGACTGTATATGCAAGAATCTATATTGGAACTCTCAATTCAGTTCCATTGGTCAGTATGTCTATCCTTGTGCCAATACCATGCATTTTTGACCACTGTAGCTTTGTGCTATGTTTTAAAGTCAGGTAGTGTGAAACCTCCAAATTCCTTTTTTTTTTTCACTATGTCTTTGACGATTCAGGGCCTCTTACCAATCCAAATAAATTTTGTAGTTAGTTTTTCCAATTCATGAGATAATACAGTGTTCATCTTTATTGGGATTGCATTAAATATGTAGACTAGTTTGGGTAGAATAGACATCTTGATGATCTTTAGTCTTCCTGTCCATGAACAGGGAATATTCTTCCATTTATTTAAGTCTTCTTTGTTTTCCTTTAACACTGTTGTGTAGTTTTCTGTATATAAGTCCTTTACATCTTCAGTTAAATTTATTCTTAGGTATTTCAATCTTTTAGTTATTATTGTAAATGTTATATTTTTCTTGATTTCCTCCTCAGATTGCTCATTATTGGTATACAGAAATGCTACTGATTTTTGAGCACTGATCTTATAGCCTGCGACTTTAATGAACTCTTTTATAAGTTCTAGAGGCTTTGTTGTATATTTCTCAGGACTTTCTATGTATAGGATCATGTCATCTGCAAATTGGGAATTTTTTACTTCCTCCTTTCTAATATAGATGCCTTTAACATGCTTTTCCTGCCTCAGTACTTGAGCAAGTACTTGTAATCAGTGTTAAATAGAAGCAGTGACAGTGGGCATCCGAGTCTTCTTCCTGATCTTAGAAGGAAAGCTTTTAGGATTTCACTATTGAAGATGATGTTAGCTGTGTGTTTTACATATTTAACCTTTATCATGTTCAGAAAGTTTCCTTCTATTCCTGTCTTTTGTGATGTTTATATCAGGAAAGGGTGCTGTATTTTGTCAAATGCTTTTTTTGCATCTATGGAGATGATCATATGATTATTTTTTTCAATCTGTTTATGTGGTGTATTACATTGATTGATTTTATTATGTTGAACCATGCTTGTATACCCAGATGAAACCCACTTGGTCAGGTATAATTCCTTTAACATGTTGTTGAATTTGATTAGGAAGTACTTTGTTAAAGATTGTAGTATCTGGGTTCATTAGAGACATTGGTCTGTAATTTTCCTTTTTTGTGGCATCTTTCTTTGTCTTTGGTATTAGGGTAATGTTGTAGGCATCATAGAATTTGTTAGGCAATCTTCCTTTTACTTCTATTTTTTGGAAAAGCTTAAGCAGAATTGGTGTTAGCTCCTTCTGAAATGTATGGTAGAATTCACCTGTGAAACTGTCTCATACTGAGCTCTTCTTAGCTGTGAGGTTTTTGATGACTGAGTCTATCACTTAATTTGTAATTGGACTGTTGAGTTCATCAAATTCTTCTTTGATGTATTTAGGCTGCTTGTGAGTTTCTAGGAAATTGTCCATTTCCTCTAAATTATCTTTCTGGTTGGCATATAATTTTCAAAGTATCCTTTTATGATACTCTTTATTTCTGTGAGATAAGTGGTGATATCCCCTTCCTCATTTCTTATCTTGTGTATTTGCATCTGCTCTCTATTTTTCTTTGTTAGTCTGGCTAAGGGTTTGTAAATTTTATTGATCTTCTTGAAAAAACTTTTGGTTATGTTTATGTTTTTTAGTGCTTTCTTATTTTATATTTCATATAGTTCTGATCTAATCTTTGCTATTTCATTCTTTCTACTTCCTTTGGGGTTAGTTTGTTATTGTTTTTCAAAATCCTATGAAGTTCCCTCCCATTAGAGCTTTGTCTGCATCCCATATGCTTTGATTTATTTTGTAGTCATTTTCATTCAAGGTAGTTACTGATTTCTTTTGAAATTTCCTCCTTGACCCACTGTTTGTCTAAGAGTTTCTTGTTTAACTTCCATCTTTGTATTCTCTGGTTCTCTGGCTCTAACTGATTTCCAATTTCATTCCATTGTGGTCAGAGAAATTACTTTGTATAATCTTAATTTTTCTGAATTCATTGAGACTTGTTCTGTGGCCTATCATGTGGTCTATCTTGGAATATGAATTATGTGAACTCGAGAAGAATGCAATACTGCTGAATTTGGGTGTAATGTTATGTATATATCTATCAGGTCCAGATCCTCTAATGTATTATTCAAGGTTTTTGTTTCTTTATTGAATCTCTGTTGAGGTGTTCTGTCTAATGGTGATAATGGTGTATTAAAGTCCCCTACTATAATTGTAGAGGCATCTATTTCTCCACTTAGTTTTTCCAGTGTTTGCCTCGTGTTTTGAGGCACCCTGATTGGGTGCAAAAAATGTTTATTATTGTAAACATTGTAAAAGATTACCCCTTTTACTAATATTTAGTGTCTGCCTTTGTCTCTTTCAATGGTTTTGAATTTAAAGTCTATTTTGTCTGATATCAATATAGTTACTCTGCCCCTTTTTGGTTGTTGTTTGCTTGTAAAATTGTTTTCCAGCCTTTCACTTTCAGCCACCTTGAATCCCTGGGTCCAAGGTGGGTTTCTTGTAGACAACATATAGACGGGTCACATTTTGTTATCCACTCTGCAAATCTGTGCCTCTTGACTGGTAAGTTTAATTCATTAACATTCAGTGTTATTGCTCTTAAGTAATTTCTTGCATCAGCCATATTTTCTTTGGGTTTATTTCTGTCATGTTGTTTTATTTTCTCTTTTTTGTCTTCTTAGTTGTTCTTACACTCTCCTCCAACACTCTCTATCCTGTTTTTATTTTCTTTTCAACCTGTAGAACTTCCTTTGTTATTTCTTGAAAGGCAGGTTTCTTATTCACATACTCTGTTAATTTCTGTTTGTCTGAAGCTATTTTATACTCTCCATCATTTTTGAATGCCAGATTTGCTGTATAGAGAATTCATGGCTGGAAGTTTTTTCTCTGAGTACCTTGTCTATGTCATACCACTGTTTTCTTGCCTCCATGGTTTCAGATGAGAAATCAGCACTTATACTTATTGAGATTCCCTTTTATGTGATGGTTTTCCTTACTCTTGTTTCCTTGGGTATTTTTTCATTGTCTTGCGCATTGGCATTTTGACAAGTATATGTCTTGGAGTAGGCCTACTAGGATAAATACTGTTTGGGGTACACTGTGCTTCCTGAACATGTACATCCATCACCCTCAATAGGGTAGGGAAGTTTTCAGACATTATTTCCCTCAACATTCCTTCTGTTCCCTTTTCTTTCTCTTCTCCTTCTGGGATGCTTATGATGCATAGGTTTGTGCATTTTGTGTTGTTGTTTAAATCCCTAAGTCCCGGGTGGATTTTTCTATCTTTTTATCTATCTGTTCTATTATCTCTTTGTTTTCAGATGTACTGTCTTGCAAATCACTATTTTTTTCTTCTGCTTGTTCAAACCTGCTGTCATGTGATTCCAGTATTTCCTTCATTTCTTTGATTGTGCCATTCATCTTCATCATATCTGTTATCTTTTTACATATGTTTACAGTTTCTTCAGTATGTTCTCCCAGTGTCTTCTTAATATCCTTAATCTCTTTCTTCAATTCATTAATTTGGTCCATGATATTTGTTTAGCCAACTTGGATTATTTATTCAATTTACTGCATCTCTTCCTGGTTTTAGTTTGTTCATTGGACTGGTCCTTGTTTTCCTGTTTCTTAGTATGGTTTGTAATTTTTTGTTATCCTCTGGTCATCATTTATCTTGAAGGGTTTATTCAGTTTTTTGGCTTCTCTTCCTGCTCTAGAGTTTTGTTCAGCTGCTGGTTTGTGTGTGTGTTAAGTTTTCCCTTTGACACTTTGTTCTTCTTGTTCTATTTTCTTGCTGTTTTCTATGTTCCCTTGAAGGAAAAAAATTAGGGCTAGTGAAATTGACAGAGGTAAGGAAAAAAGAAGATAATAATAATAATAATAATAATAATAATAATAATAATAAAAGTTAGAATAGCGGCTATAGAAGACTTAACATAATGGATATTTCACTCATGTAAACTGTGTGGAGTATTGGGAATAAAAATGTGGAATACCTACAATGAAATGAAAAATGGTTAGAAAGAAATATATAGAATGATTTAAAAGGCCCGAATGATGAGGAGAGAAAGCAAAAAGAAAGGACAGAAAAGAAAGAAGTTAATTTAAATAAAGTAAAAATAATAGGCAAGATAGAAATTGAAACTAGTAAAGTTGAGGACTACTTTAAAAAGTTGGAATGTAAGAACCACAACAGAAAGCAGAAGATAAAAAGATGAAGGAAGGAAAAGAGATTGCATTGGTAGACAAAATCAGTATACTCAGAACATTGGAAATCAAGGAATAAGTAGCACAGAAAAGAAGAAACAAGCTAGCAGCACTTAATTTTTATAAAAAGGGTGTGGGGGTGTTAGGAAAGAAAAACAAGAAACAAAACAAAACAAAAACAAATACCCCAAATAAGCACACAAGCAAGCAGTCAAACAAAGCTAAGGAAGAAGAACGTTCTTTATTGGGCCCTTGTGGAGACTCTCAGGCTGCCTGTGTTCATCTGTCAGTTACCCTGCAGGCACTCTTTGCAGTTTTTGAGGGGGGTTTTAGTGAGCAAACTAAGTTAATTTTTTTAATACCTTCTTTTTTTTTTTTTAAAAAAAATAAGGGACCCAAAATAAGCTAGTACAAAAATAATGTCTATGTTTTCCCTGTCCTATGGTGTCAGCTGGATGTTAGATATTCTGGGGGATCACTACTCTTTGAGGAGTTTGGAATCATACTAGCATTCTCATATATTCAAGGCAGAAATTCCTCCACTGAGCTACCTTTCTAATTGGGTCAGTTAGCGCTTCAGAAAGCTATCCAGTCACTTTCCCCCAGGCAGGTTTTACTCTCCTAGGGCAGCAGTATTTGGCAGAATGTATGCACAGAAACCCCCTTCCGTCTCCTGGTGAGGTTGACATTTGTTTTGAAATTCAAATTTGGTGCTGAGTACACAGCACCAAAATGATTTTCAGTCCTCTTCTAGACCAACCCCTCCTCCCAGGGGACCCTAAATAGGCTCTTGAAAACATTAAGTGCTTCCCACTGCCTGGCTTCCTTAGGGGAGTTGAAATTCTGATGGTCTTCAGTGAGGAACCATTAAATTGGCTGACTCTATCCTCTCTCAAGCCAACCCTCTGTATTCCAGGCAGTTAGGTAAATCAGGCTTCCTCAGGAGATTTGCCTCTCCCTTCAGCCTGGTGCCACTTTGAGCCAGCTGGTGTGCTCCCTAAAGCACTAAGGGGCTCCAGGCAACCAAATCCACAGAAAGAAAACCCCTCTTTATGCTTTTCCAGAACCCTCCCACTCTTGGAGAATCCTTCTTCTCGCTGGGTGGCTGGAGGCAGTCGGAACTCACCCTGGCTCCCTGCCCTGAGGTTGGGGCATAGCCATCCACCTGTTCCAGGAAAGCAGCTAAACACTCACTTTTTTATCTTGAGGAATCTATCTCCTTGTCCAGCTCCCTCCAGATAAATGCCACAAAGTCTCTTGCTACATGGTCTCCAAGAACAGCTCACTCGGGCAGGATTGTGTCCCCACTCAGCTGTGGTTTGTGGGAGAGATAGTGAGTGTCCACTTAAACCGACATATACCTCATTTTTTATACAAAAATTCATTCAATGGATCATAGAAATATACACAAAATATAAATCATAAAATATACAGAATAAAATATGGGGGAAATATCCATGGGTCTCCACTTGTAAAGAGTTGTTAGATATGATATGAGAATGTGATCCTTAAACAACATTGTAAATGATAAACTGAACTTTATCAAAATGAAAAGCTGTGCAGTAAGAATTAGATGTTAATACAATGAATAACAAGTTGCACTCTGGAAAGAATTATTTGTAACTCATATAAGTATTAAAGAATTACTCTTCAAAACAGATAATGCTATCTCAAAATTCCATAAGTTGGACAGCCCAATAAAATGTTAACAAATGCATCGAACAAATATTTTATCAACTAAGATAGATGCATTCAAAATAACTACATGAACAGGTGTTAGATGTCATTAATCATGAGATGAAAATGTATTAATAGCACAATGGTACTAGAGTCACAATGCAATGAGATACAAGCCATTATATATCTTCCCATAACCTATAA
Organism: Tolypeutes matacus; assembly: GCA_026826555.1. Taxonomy (NCBI): domain Eukaryota; kingdom Metazoa; phylum Chordata; class Mammalia; order Cingulata; family Chlamyphoridae; genus Tolypeutes; species Tolypeutes matacus. Next base: position 2,654 of record JAKSZT010035466.1, on the reverse strand, counting down.
AATTGGGTGGGAGAGAACGTAAACTACAATGTAAGCTATAATCCATGCTTAGTGGAAATTGCTCCAAAATGCATTCATCAATTGTAATCAATGTACCACACTAATGAAGGATGTTGTTAATGTGGGAAAATGTGGGAGGTGTAGGGAATGGGGCATATGGGAATCCCCTTTATTTTTTAATGTAACATTTATGTATTCTAAGTATCTTTTAAAAAATAAAAATACATTTTTAAAAAAAAGCACAAAGTTACTGCTACATACTCACTCAAATGGCTAAAATTAAAGACTGACTACATCAATGGCTGGTGGATATATGGCATCACAGGACTTCCATGCAGTGCTGTAGGAGATGCAAAATGGCACAACCATTTTTGGAAATTTTTGGAAATTTCCTAAAAATATTAAATATACATTTTCCCCATGACCAGCGATTCCACTGCTGTGTATTACCCAAGTTGATGAAACCATTTGTCCATATAAAGGTTTGTACATAAAATGATTTATTAAAGCAGTTTTATTAATAATAGCCAAAAAGGAGTCACAACAAGATTTCTATCATTGATGACTGGTTGAAAAAAATTGTAGAATTTTGAAACATTGGAATATTCTTCTGCAAAGAAAAGGAAAGAACTGTTAATATATGCATGATATGAATGAATCTCAGAATATGTAATTTGAGTGAAAAAATCCAAATCTTCACCATTCAGTATTTCAAAATACGTAAATCCATTTATCAAAACTCTAGATAATGAAAATTAATCTAACATACAAGAAAGCAGATCAAGGATTTCCTGGGTATTGGCAGAGAGGTAATATTGGGGTTTCAATCATGGCCCCCAAAAAAGCATGTTAAGGTCCCAACCCTTCATCCTATGGGTGTGAATCCATTTGTAAATAGGACCATTGAAGATGTGAAAGTGTGCCCAAATTTAAAGGGGTGGGCCTAAATCCAATATGGTTCAAATCCTTAGAAGAAAGGAATTTGTACAAAGAAAGAGAAACCAAGAGAGAAGTTAGTAGCTTGAAGTCAATGGAACTCAGAAGAGAATGAAGACACTGCCATCTGCAATAACTGATGATGGAAAATCCAAGGAATTTCAAAGATTGGTGACCAGACAAAACATACCATCCCCTGGAGAAAGCAAGCCTTCTAGACTCTGAAACTCTGAGCCAATAAGTTCCTGTGACTAAACCAACTCATTGTATGGTATTTGTTTGATCAGAAAGGAAAAATAGCAAGCTAAAATAGGCCGAAAACTATAATTACAAAATGGAGAGTTAGTAAAATTTGGGAGTGATATATCTGTTCATTTTCTTCATAGTGATGATGGTTTTACATGTATGGACTTGGGTCCAAATTTTTCAATTTGTGTATATTAATTATATACTTTGCTTCTGTGTTTCAATGGAAAATCCAATACAGTTATTAAAAATACATATGTTTGATGGGAGAGGATGTTGTTGAGTGTTTGAGCACTGGCTTCCCACATAAGAGGTCCCAGGACAAATACCTAGTCCTGGTGCCTCAAAAACAAAACAAAACAAAGCAAAACAGCAACAACAAAAAACCAAAAACTGATCCTGTTAATGCTTCTCTGGCTCTTTTGGGAATTTGAAATTTAGAAAGGAATCTAATGATTTTCATCAAGTTTATTTCTTCAGGAATGCATTTAAACTTTCTCTAGACACTGCAAATTTGACAACTTCCTTTTTTTCAAAGATTACAATGTAATCTCATTTCTGGAAATAAAGCCATGTAACACATGCACCAAAAGATATTGGAAGGGGATTCTGGAAAAGAAGAATGATAAGAAGAAAAACCAAACCTGAATAGAACAATATAAATTTAGGAATTGGTGTTGTAGATGAGACATCTGAATATATAAGAATCTTGGTGTGTGTGTTTGTGGAGGGAGGATGGTCATAGCTATAAGCAGCTAACACAGGTTAACATGAAGTAAGTCTAGTCAACATCAGCTGTTATTTCAAAGGGGAAGAGCATTCAAACATTGTGTTTTGATAGTCTTCATTCTAAATTGCTGGAATCCTTCATTTACCCAATGTTAACTTAAACTTCAAAGCCTGGGGAAATGCACTAACTTTAAAAATACCTGTTCTTTTTTCAGTTACAAAAGACTCAGTGGTCCTGTTTCAGTGCTTCCTGGATATTTGAGCTAGTTTCAAACCTCTAGAAGTCTTGGTGTTTTTATCTGCATAATAGAACAAAAAAATTCATTTCAAAATGTGCATTATGGTCGTGAATAAATGATGTATGAACTTTGAGCTAATAATAATTGCTCACCAAATAGTTATTATTATTTTGAACTATAAGATATTATAATAAGTTAATTTTGTGAACAAAATTTTAATGTATAATTTTATGTATAGTAAAGACATATTGGTAAGTGGACTTCAGTGTGTGCATTTGGGACCAAGTCTATATAACTGTGAATATTCTGTGATAGGAAGAAAGAAATTGATGGCTAAGAAAATAAAAGTTTTGGTATACTTGAAGGCTGATTTCCTCTGACATTTCTCCTATTTTTCACTTAATGTATTCTCTTTTCCAAACCTGATATGAATATAAGGGGAAATGTTTATTCACTTTTCTCTTCTCTTCTCTTCTTTCTCTTCTCTTCTCTTCTCTTCTCTTC